>JASVEL010003281.1:0-195631 GCA_032618575.1 Nicotiana noctiflora
GTACACCATCAATCAACAATACATCCAAATAAGAGAGAGAACAAGGTATCCCTTTAGTACTAATGCTATGTATTAAAGGAATACCTTCGATGTGTTTTGTTCTCACATGGTACATGGAGTTTTTGCTTAGGTCTATTGGACTTTGAGTGTTGCAGTAGACAACATACTCCATCTATCGCAATCCAAGTTCTTGAAGAAATATCTTGAGCCATATCATCTCTTTGCCAGCTTCAGTAGCCGCAATATACTCCACTTCGATTGCCATGATATAGCTCCCCTGAAAAAGTAAACAAATATCCAGTAGTGGATTTTCTATTATCAAGGTCACCTGCCATATCCGAACTTGTATAGCCCTTTAAAGTTGGATTTGATCCTCCAAAACATAAGTATTCACGTGAGCTTCCTCTTAGATACTTGAGTATCCACTTTACAACTTCCAAATGCTCTTTTCCTGGATTTTCGAGAAATCTGCTAACATCGACGCATGAGCAATATCTGGTAGAGTCCATACCATTGCATACATAAAACTTCCGACGGCAGAGGATAAGAAATCTTGGTCTTTTTCCACTGTTGTTATAGGACACATCTTCTTGCTCAACTACAGATAACCAGGAAGGGTGTGCGAACCAACTTAGCACTCTTCATATTGAAGTCCAGTACACTTTCTATGTACTTCTCTTGTGACAAGGCTTCCTTTCGTTTCTCGAACGAGTAATTCTCATGCCCAAAATCTGCTTAGTATGATCCAAGTCTTTCATTGCCAAAGACTTATTCAAATGTTTCTTCAACTCGTCAATATGGGAAGCATCCCTGCCCACAATCAACATATCATCCACATATAGCAAGGGATGATAAAGCCATCATCAAAAAATCTTTGTACAAACACACAGTGATACGAAGAAGTCTTTGTCTAGCCTTGCTCCCCCATAACAAACTCAAACTTTTTGTACCACTGTCTAGGAGCTTGCTTCAATCCATAGACGCTTCTTAAGTTTGCATACGAGATTTTCTTTACCTTTTGCCTTAAAGCCCTTTGTTCCATATAAATTTTTTCTTGTAAGTTATTGTGAAGAAAAGCAATTTTCACATCCATCTGCTCGATTTCCAAATCAAGACTAGCAATCACACCAAGAACTGTCTGAATGGAGGACATTTTCATGACAGGAGAAAATATTTCATCAAAGTCAATACATTTCCTTTGACCAAATCCCTTGCAATCAATCTAGCTTTGTATCTGGGCTTCAAACTATGTTCTTCATCTTTAACTTTGAACACCCACTTGTTCTTCAAAGCTCTCATGTCCTTAGGCTATTTCACCAACTCATAAGTATGGTTCTCATGCAGAGATTTCATCTCATCTTGTATAGCTTCAATCCATTGATCCTTGTGCTCATCTTCTATGACATCCGAATAACATTCAGGTTCTCCCCATCAATGAGTAATGCATACTCATTGGGTGAATAACGGGAGGAAGGAGTACGTTCTCTATAAGACCTCCTGAGTGGAATAACTAACTCGTCCACAGCTTCGTCAGTAGGATCATCTACCTCATCAGCATTAGCATTATTATCACCATCACCATTAATATGTTGATCTGGAATATGGTTCTGGGCATTACCATCATTGAGCCCACCAACTTCATCCGCATTTGTATGAGGAACTTGATCAAGATTAACTAAACCTTCAAAACTTGGATTACGACAGATGGAGTATGTTGCCTATTGCGACAGTCATAGTGCAATAGACCTAAGCAAAACTCCATGTACCATGCGAGAACAAAACATATCGACATCGGATATCATTAGATTCGTGAGCAAGTGGAGAACGAATCACTTCAAGTCAAAAAGATTCACAAAAGTGAAAACCCTGCTGATATGTTGACCAAGGTGGTACCAAGAGACAAGTTCGAGCTATGCAAATAACTTGTCAGCATGCACTCAAACTAGAAGACAATGTTAATGGTGTCCATCTCATTCAAAAGTTTTGGTAGTCAACCTTGTTGAATTGGTATTGGTTTGGTAGTCAACCTTGTTGAGTTGGTATGGTTTGGTAGCCAATCTTGTTGACTTGGTTTGGTTTGGTAGCCAATCTTGTTAAAATTGTGAAAAGTGTGCGCAAATTATCAGATATTGTAGGCTTTAGAGAGAGGTATTGGCTATAAAAGAAGAGCTTCAACTCTATTTTTCTTCACAGACTATAAGGAATACATTGTTCTCTCTCTTACTCAGATGTATTGTTGATTGATAGTATACATCTCGTTCAAAAGGTTTGATACCCAACCTTGTTGAATTGGTATTGGTTTGGTAGCCAACCTTGTTGAATTGGTATGGTTTGGTAGCAAATCTTGTTGACTTGGTTTGGCTTGGTAGCCAAACTTGTTGAAATTGTGAAAAATGTGCGCAAGTTGTCAAATACTGTAGACTTTAGAGAGTGAGGTTTTGGCTATAAAAGGAGAGCTTCAACCCTCATTTCTACACACCAAAATATGAGACAATACATCTGAGTAAGAGAGATAGACTATAAGAAAATAGTCTGTGAAGAAAAATAGAGTAATATATTGTAGTGAGGTAGAAAAAGCAAAAGATTATTTTACTTTTGAGGGTGTAGTGGTCTTAGGAGTATTTGTACTCGTTACAACACAGTGTAAAATTTCTTGCTATAGTGATATTAGTTGCTCTTCTTGGATGTGATTTTTACCTAATTCGGAAGATTTTTCATGTAAAATCTTGGTGTCATTATTGTTGCATTTCTATCTTGTTGATTTAACCATAACTTAGTGTTCCGTGTTATCACTAATACCGTGAATATTATTTTTGCGGGTCTATTTTTATTCCCAACAAAAATTAATTTACTTGTCCAAAAAAGAACAACAACAACTAGCCAGTATAGTCCCACAAGGTAGGGACATACGTACACAGACCTTACCCCTACCCGAAAGGGCAGAGAGACTGTTTCCAATCGACCATCGGCACAAGAAAAGGAAAAGGAAAACAAAAACAAAAGAGTATTAGTAACTCCAGCAGAAATCACATAAATAATTATCTAAACATAAACCATAGATAAAATGGCATGCAATAATATTGACTAGTAACTACCATAAGAGGGCAAAATACAATACACAAATCATCTATGAAAAGCCCTACCAACCTCCTCCCTCCTGGCCCGGGACAAAATTACGAAAAATCATAAAACACCGATACTAGACCTTCAAACTTTCTTAATCAAGGGCCATACAAATTAACGAATGTAAATAACTAGCATGGTGAACCAATAGAGCTCATCGATTTTAGCATCTTCCAAATACTCCCTCCTACGTGATAAACATGACCTGCTTCTACTAGTGGATAGTTCAAGCATAGAATGCTTGAATTGATATTATATTGAGTTTGGTAAAAATGTGTTTAAAATTATAGTTCCAAATTCTCATCATTTGACACATTCCCGTATCAATCAAATCACGGAGTTTATATATAAGAGACAACTATAATACAACAAACAGAAAATATTCTCAAGAATACAACAAAAAGAGGACTCCAAATTTTCCACATACAATATAGAGGAAGAAAAACATACTCGATCTACGAAGTAAATTAGGGTTCCAACGAAGCACGAATCTCGTTTATCCTCCAATTGAAGCAAAAATTGAGTATATAGAAGAATATGATGATTTAGGGTTTTGCAATTTCAGAATGAATTTGGATCTATGGATCTTTATTGAACTGAAAATAAAAACCCTAATTTTCCCGTTTCGCGGAGTTGAGATGCTAGCTAACGGCTCAGGAAAGAGGGAAAATGGACCTCTGTTTTTTATTATAGTATCAACCCATTATTATTATTATTATTATTTTATGTCATTATTTTACGTCAATTAGCCCTGATTATGCCTAGATTCACAGGGAGTTTTGCGTCATTTAGGAAAGATTTTTTCCTTTTTTTCTTATTTTTCAAATGGTAAGGTATATATTTAGGAAAGATTTATTGGTCAAAAAAGTCATTTAGGAAAATTCTTTCTTCTTGTGGTATCATTTAGGAAAGTTTTTTTTTTAAAAGTATTTAATAGAAATTTGATTGGACTAATAAAAGCAATAAATCTATTTATTTCTGGTATTTAATAGAAATTTGATTGGACTAATAAAACCAATAAGTTATTAAATGTCGAACGTGTGATATTAATGTTCAAATTATGACTTATTGACCATTGAATGGTCCTTGATATTTATTGAATATGACCTTGATCCAAAGACATCGCCAGATCAAAATTAAGTTTTACGGGTTCAACTTATAAAATTCTTAGCATTAGACTTATTATATTTTATTATGGGCTCTTGTGTTCTTAAATTATGAATTCATATCTACTATTTGTTGTAAGTTTTATGAATTTTTACTCTTAAAATTTATGTCGTGTCGAAAATATGATGAATCCAATACCACAAATTCAGATATCCCTTTTGTCGAGGTAGGGCTAATATTTGAATCAAGCTTGATAAAGTCAAAAAGAGAAAGACGTTTAAATAAAATTATTACCATGTTAGATATGATTAGGAATAAAGTTATTCAAGATAAAGTGGGTGTGGCCCCCGTGGAGCATAATATGCGGGAGACAAGGTTGAGATGGTTTAGTTAAGAGGAGAAGTACAAAAACTCGTGTTAGGAGGTCTGAGAGGTTAGCATTGAAGTGAATTGGGGGAGCGGTAGAGGTAGGCCAAAGATGTCTTGGAGACAGCAGTGATCAGGCGATCATGACACAGCTGGAGCTTACTAAGGACATAACCTTTGATAGAAAGGTATGACGGTCGAGGATTAGGATACTATGTTAGCATGTAGCCGAGCGTTCTCCCTGTGTCTTTTTAGTTCTATAGCATAAGTGTCAGTATGATATTTTTTTATTCTTAGAATGCTATTACTACTTAGGGCTTGTTTGGTACGACAGATGACAGATAATTAATTCTGCATTAAATTTGAGACTAGTTTATCCCACGATTTTAGGGAATAAAATCGTGCTATAATTAATATGACCCACAGGAGGGTGAAATAACTAATCCCGAAATAATTAATCATGGGATAACTTGTTTCCCAATCAACAACCCCTTAGTGTTTACTTATTATCTTGGCTTCGGTCTCCTCAATCTATCTTGTTATTGTGAGCACGTGATTTTTGCCCTATATATCCAAAAATTTCAAACAAAATAAATTTTTCTTTATTTTTACAATATTTTGTGAATTTTGTGTCATTTTTTTGTAATTGTTGCATTTTATGTATGCATCTTAATTCGTATGAAAAATATAAAAATATGCATTTGCATTTAGGATCTCATTCCATATTTTTAGGATTAATTTAGGGTTAATTTGTTTTAGAATAAAATACAAAGAAAATAACAAAATAGTCCACTTTTGCATTTTTAATTGTTAATTGTGAATTCGTCACGAAATAGTTTTTGAACAATTTTAGGAGTTGATTTAGTTTAGCTTTGATATATATTAGGACTTTATTTTAATCCTTGCATTTCTATAAAATCAGAAAAATATAAAATACAAAATGAAATACATAGATAAATAAAAGAAATGAAAGAAAAAACAATGAAAAGGGTCTTATTTTGTTAAAAAAACAAATTGGGTTTTTTCATATCTATACCCTATAGCAAACATTATTACCAAAAATATTCAAAATTTGTAAATTACGCGGCATGTTCACATTATTTCTATAATTTATATACCAAATCAAATTAAAAGAGATTCTGCCCAATAAACGTGCGCTTTTGTAGGCTACAAATCCGATGGCAGAATCTTTGCATTTAATTCAAAATTCTGAAAAGGAAAAAAATCTGTAGCTGCGTAAATCTCTTCTTATTCAACTGAACGAGATCTCTGTTCTCACTCCTATTTTCAAAAGCTACGAATTATCCAAACATCAAATTGTAGAAATTGAATATTTTTGTATTCTGTTCTTTGTCGACATAGAGTCTCCCATCTATATCAGTTCTTAAATTTTTTTCTGTTAACTACACAAAATCATGGCAAAAATCACAATTATGCTGAAATCGAATGGTAATTGGGATAAATATGGAAGATATAGAGATCTTGAAGTTGACATCATTGTGGTAGATGATAATTCAAGCTACGTAAATCTCGTTTCTACATTTGCAGAACAATTATCCACAATTAAAGTTATGACAATAGCATAATAAAATTAAATTAAGAACAACCTACCCACACATATATCTACAAAAAAAAAAGAAGTAAAAGCAGTTATATATATAAATGTAGTTGTAAAAATGTTATATATATCAACATAACTACAACAAACTACATTTAACTACAAATTAACTGAGTACAACTACAATTATATATGTCAGCATAACTACAACAGAACTACATTTAACTACAAATCAAGTGAGAACAACTACAAATTTACTATATGATTTTGGCTTGGTATGCTATGCTCGCACAAAGTGTGGAACCTAAGAACACCATAATCCATATTCTGCTAAGCAGCAAACGGGCTATTATGAAAAAAGTATAAAAAAGTGGATTGAGTACAACAAACTACATTTAACTATAATTAAAATACATTTAACTACATAATAACTGAGAACAACTACAACAAAAAATATCAGTATAACTACAATTTAACTATAAAACCACTTAAAACAACTACAAATCTACCACAATATAACTACAATTTAACTATAAATATATTAACGATTCATATAAAAATACAAAATAACGACAATTAAACCTCAAAATTGAGACAAATTAAAACGTTTCCAGAAACTACGCGAAAAATTAAATAAAAATACCTTTTCTGAAATATTATGAGGGCTGACTTTTTTAGCTTTTTTTGAATGTTTCTTTTTTGGTTTTTTTGAAGAAGATGGAGATAACTTCAATTTTTTTTCCAGATTGAAGCTTGGGTGAATCCTCGAAAAAAGAGGAAAAAACTTAACAAAAAAGAAAAAGAACTGAACAAAAGAAAAAACGTGAGGGAGAAAAGAACTGGGGGAAAATCGTGGGGAGGGGGGTGGGGGTGAGGAACGAAAAATTTAAAAATTAGAAGAGAGAAAGCGGGTAACAAAATAATTTGGGAGATTTTGTCCCTAAATACACTCCTACATTTAATGATAACTTAATTAAAGCCTTAATTTGAATTATGGTACATAAATTGAAACTTGGTATGCTTAAATATAATAAACACAAACCTTAAACATGGTTGGTAATAAAGTTTACTATATGGTATACACATGTAAAAATTCCCTTCTCTTAATTGACCCCAGCCCAAAATAATTCCCACCAGAACCCAGGCCCAAGACCAAGACCCGACCCACCAAGCCCAAATCCCCTTTTCCCTTAAAGACACGGCAATTCCGTGTCCCATACCCTTTTTTTCATTTTTTAAATAACCCATCTCCTTCATTCACAGGGGGAGCGAGGGAATCGGCCTATAGTAAAAAAAAATGACCCCCACCAACCCCAGGTCATCTTCCCCATACGACCCCCCTGGTTTTCCATCTCCCTCGTCACACCCAACCCCAAACAACCCTATAACTCATCTCTCACCAAGTAGCGGTAAACTCGCCGGAGAAATAGCCATCGCCGGCTTTCCTTGTACCACCACTCCGAGCACTGCCAGAGAACGATATCCCAACCTCCATTCACTGAAATTCGCCGGAAAACACAATTGTACACTCTGACCACCCAGCACCCTTTCTTCAACAACAAAAGGCCCTAACGAAAATTCCCAAAAAAGATTAGAGTTCTTTTAGCTTATTATTTCCATTTTTGTTTCGATTACGGACTTCGACTGAAGTTTGGTTCTGTGGTCGTTGTCGAATTGAGCTAAGGTGACGATTCAAAGTGGTTCGCGATTCCGTTCGAGATCGTCGGGTCCTTGTTCCGGTTGTGGTCATTTTCTGGTGCGTTTCTGGTTCCTTACTCTGTTTTGATATGGTTGAAAGTATAATAAGAGTAGTAAAGGTTGAATTCCAGAGATTGATTTGGTAGTTGTACGGGATTTTGTGTACTGTTTATCGGCAAGTTTCTTTCGTGAATTTGTTTTGTTTTATTTCTTCAATCTTGTCACAAATTCTCGATTAGAGTCATTTTTTGGTGTTATTGAGTCATTGACGTTGAGCTGTTAGGATGACTGATCAGATTTCTATGGCTAGCCACTAAAATAGATCCTGTGTAAATGTGCAAATCATTTTCCTGAAGTCTGTGAGAGACTTAGCTCATTAACCAATTTCTTAAATTGCTTGAAAATTGGGAAACGTATGGGTTATTTCTGTTTATTCTGTTGAAATGGACGATTTGTCCGACTCTAGGATTATTTGAACCTATTATGTGGTTCGAGTGTTACCAGTGATTATAAGTGACTACCTTCCATTATTGAGTTTATAATTGTATAATGTTGTTCCAAACATGAACTTTAAATTTAAAAGGGATGCATTCACTCCAAACTAGCTTCTGTATTTTCGTATGCCTATGATTCAGCATATACACATAGTCTTCTTGAGTAAACAGTTCATGTGGACTTTGAAATGGTTGCATTCACAATTTTTAATTTAACCAGCACTTTCATGTATTTGGTTTGGATGACAAGAATGGTTTATTCTGCTGAAAGCAAACTATAATTTGTTCTACTAGAACTGTATTGGGTTGGTTCAACGAGAATTAAGATGGAATACTTAAAGCTCGAAATTGGATTACAACTGTTTGCATGTTCTTTGGCTGTATTGGGTCGCAATGTAGTGGTGGGTATGAAAATCAGATCGTGAATTTGAATATCCATAGTCCATTTAGTTGAGTGATTTTCCTTTAAAATTCGAGGCGTTCCATTTAAAAAAATTTCTATGGCCCTCGCAAAGTTAAAGTGCCATGATATGAAATTGGGTCTTGAATTAGGTAGCGGGTTCAAGCTAAAAGGTTTTACTCTTTTGTTTGAATTCGGACTTGAATTCGAGATTAAAGTTTATAATCGTGGATTAATTGACCCTTTAGTGAAAAAAAATAATAGAAAATTTAGCTACTTTAGTTTGGCCTTTAATAAATAAAAATGAGGTGAGCCTCGCCAAACAAACATACAAACCGCGGGGCCCTTATTAATTAATTATTAAAAATACTTAGTATTCGGGATAGGTCGTTTAGCGAATTTCACGGCCTACCCAAAAGATAATAATACGTTAGCCTTTTTAGGCGCGATCTTAATAAATTATATTCCTAAACTCGGGTGTGTATTTCATACAACCCAAATCCAAATCCGAAAACATCAAATAAAGATATGTCGAGGATTCGGGTGCATTTCATGTGACGTGATCCGAAAATATATTTTTATGCGACGTTCACTTTTCATAAAAAATAATTAAAAGCGGTTAAATAATTATAAAATTGCACTATAGATTGGAGCATGTATAAAATTAGATTTTTAGCCATTTATAGTAATTTAAGCGACTGTGCTAGAACCATGGGACCCGGGGGTGCCTAACACCTTCCCTCGGATCAACAGAATTCATTACACAGAATTTCTGGTTCGTAGACTCCAATAGGGAAGTCGATAATTTTCCTCGATTTGGGATTTGAATCGGTGACTCGGGACACCAAAAGCCAATCCTTTCCCGAGTGGCGACTCTGAAATAAATAATAATCCCAAATTCGAATAATGTCACTTAAATTGGAAAAATTTCCTATTTGTTATGAAATAATAAAAGAAGAAGAACAATATTGCAAAGAAAGGGAGAAGGGGACTTCTTATTGAGTTTTGGGATGAATTACAATGGAATAGAACCCTCTATTTATATGGAGATGGTGACTTAGCCACCAAGTAATAAACCTTAGAATCTCTCTAAATATAGACATTCACCTTAAATAGAATTCTATTTATAACACTCCCCCTTGAATGTCTATTCAATAGATAATGTGCCTCGTTAAAACCTTAACTAAAATAAAACTCAATGGGAAAAAAATTCTAGAAAAGGAAAAAAGAGTACACATATCTAATAATATGCCTTTTGGTTGCCTCGTTAAAAACCTCGCAAGAAAAACCCAGTGGGACAAAACCTTGTAAGGGAAAAAGAGTGCAACGCGCATTAACTCCGCCTGATTAGAGCATCAATTCACATCCCTGAGCCTTTACATCCCAATCTTGTGCACTAGCTTCTTGAAGGTTGACGCCGACAAGGATTTTATATCAGTTTCAATATATTTTCATAACGACATAACATAGAGATCTCTTCATTCATATATTCAGGTACCTGAATCTCTTATGAGATATTATGAAGTGTTATGTCATGTGATCTTCTAGATCACTTGCCTCATTTATCATGATCATTCGCTCATCTTCTTTATCAAGAATTTTATTTGAAACCAATTGTCTATACGATTTAAGCTTACTATAGACTTTGTCCTTCTAGGACTTAATATGAGCATTTGCAATGAGAATATAGTTACTTTATTTGGGTCAGCAAATGCGTCTGGCATGCTTTGCAATAAATTGCACATGAATTATCCTTTTATGAACTGCAAGTTCATATTATTTTATTCGAGGATCTCGATGTATAAATGATTGTGAGCACGTAATTTTTGCCCTATATGAGAATTACTCCCAAAAAATTCAAAATAAAAGAGTTTTGTGTTGTTTGCAATATTTATAGATTTTCTATTATATTTCTCCAATTGTTTGCGTTTGTGTGCGTATGTTTATTTATTAAATAAATAAAAATAAAAAAAAATATATTTGCAATCGCAAGTAAAATTCAGGTTTACAATTAAGAGTAATTAAGTTTGTTTTACGAAAATGAAAAAAAAATCACAAAAGATATGTATTTCTTTTGCATTTTTTTATTATGTCCCAATTATGTGATTTCTATTAATTTGTTATTTTATTATATGTGATAATTGTTATTTAGCATTAATTGATATTTGTGAGTTAATTGGGATTTTATCAGGATTTTTGGTTTAAAAATTAATTTAGGAGTTAAAATAAAAGAAAAGAGAAGAATTTGGAACTCAAAATTGGGCCAAAAATGCTAAAAGCCCAATCCCTCTGACCCATTACCTGACCCAACCCGTCCAACCCACCTAAATAACCCACACCCATTTTGCCCTTATGTAACGACCCGGCCCGTCATTACAGAAATTTTCACCCCGTTACCTTGCATTAATATATCTTATGTTTCTATATCAGTGTTAGAACCTATCGGGTGAGTTAGGAGTGAATTGAATTAAAAATGAAGCAAATAGCATGTTTGAAGGAAGTTTGAATATAAAAGTCAACCTAGAGTTGACTATCGAGTTAGAGTGCTCGGAATAGGATTCTAATGATTCGACTAGTTTCGAGGGATCATTTATGACTTAGGAGAGCAATCGGAATTGAATTTGGAGATCCGGTGTAGAAATAGGCTTGAATTGGCTAAGGATGAATTTTGGCGAAAACCGAACGGTAGGTGAGATTTTTATCCGGGTGTCGGAATGGAAATCCGACAATCTCTGTAGCTTCGTTATGTGATTTTGGATATGTCCGCAAATTTTCAGGTCATTCGGACGTCGTTTGGTCGGGTTTTTGATTGAATGTTAGTTTCGGAAGTTTTGAAGAAACTTAGGCTTGAATCCGTGTGTAATTGGTGATTTTGATGTTTAGGATGGTGTTTTTATGATTGGAACAAGTTCGTATAGTGTTTTGGAGTATGTTGGTGGTTTTCGTTGGGGTCCCGGGAGCCTCGGGATGAATTCGGGGGTCCAAACGGACCAATTTGTGCCAAAGGCACTGCTGTTTCTGCTGCAATAAATGCAGAGAATTTTTGTGCTTCGCAATAAGCACATAAATGCAAGACAACGGGGTGGTAATTCCCGCGATGATGGGCCGGGTCGTCACACGGAGTGAGGCCGGAAAATTGTTCTTCGCGATCGCGGGAAGAGTGATGCGATCGCGTAAGGTCGACTGGTTGTGCATCGCGATCGCGGGTGTATTGATGCGATAGCGTAGGGTCGCTAAGTGGGTCACTGCGATCGCGTCCAGGTTCACGCGATCGCGTAGAGAAAAAGTTGACAGCCCAGGATTTGTGCATCGCGATCGCGAGCCCAGTGCTGCGATCGCGTAGGGTTAAATGTTCAGGCAGTGAGTTAAATTGCAGAAGAGAGGGCTTACGGGTTCATATACCCAAAACACCATTTTTGAGCCCTAGAGAGAAGAAATCACGGAAAACGCTGGGAAATCATCGGGTATTCATCGGAGGTAAGTTTCTTGACTCAAAAACATCATTTTATGGTAGAATTGACATCAATCTTCATGAATTTGGGTAGAAATTATGAAGGATTGTGGCCTAGATATTGAAAACGAAAATTTAGGTTTTGAAAGGCCAATCGAACTTTGATTTTGGTAAATTTTATATGTATGGACTCGTGGCAAGACGAGGATTCTGGACATATGAGTTTCGAAATTTTTCGAGATGTGGGCCCGGGGCTCGGGTTTTGCAAATTTTGTGATTTCTGATATTTTCGAGTTCTTTCGATTGGGTGATGTTCCATTAGCCTATTTTGATATATTTGTGCTGATTTGTGCTAGTTTTGACGTGCGTGGATGCCGGTTCGAGGAGCTAAGGCGTCGCGGGCATGAGCTTTCGTCGGTTCGAGGTGGGTAATACTTGTAAATGATGTCCCGAGGGTTGGTAAACCCCGGACTTGCACATCTTAGTGCTGTGTTGAGGTGACTTGCACGCCGGATAACGGGCGTGGGGTAGAGCACCAATTGGGGATCGTGACTTGGTCCGTCCCGCGTAATAAATAATAACACCTAATTGTTGAAATGAATTGGACTAATTATCATGTTTGGCTTCGTGCCAATTATTTGAATCCTTCAGGGATTGGTATCACTGTTTTGATAATACTATGCATATTTTATTCTAAATTTAAGGTTTAAAATGGTATTTTGCTATTCAGCATTTTTATAAGGTTATGAAAACCTTGAACAAGGTCTTAATAACATTTTTAGCTATGAGCTAATATGATATTATTGCCCGTAGGGCTTTCTTGATTATTTGTTAGACTGATTGGGGCCGAGGGCCCTTGTGAGGCTGTATTTGCATATTATCTGACAGGTAGTGGATCAGGCTGCGCGCCGCAGCGATATATATGTTGGATCGGACTGCACGCCGCAGTAATATTGTGCTTGGGCTGTAGGAGCCCCTCCGGAGTCTGAACCCCCACAATGAGCATGGGTACCCAAATTGGATCGGCCTACACGCCGTAGCGGTCATATCATGCATTACATTGCATTTAGCTACATCTGCTAGCTGTTATACTATTTTGCTGGTACTTGCTGGTATATGTACAGTTGATACTGATTCTGTGACAGGGTATTTGATAAAGAGTGCTGAGCCCGAGGGGCTGATTTGAGTGTGGACTTGCACTGCTTGAGATTGTATCCAGGTATTGGTATATTATTATGAAAGAAAGTAGCTAAAAATTGAGATATTTAATAATCTACTCACATATGTTAGAAAGGAATAAAAAGATAGTTCTGTATTGTGTAGCATGAGATAGTGCCTATCGTGGTTTTCTTCCCTTCAGCATTATTTACTTTTATTACTGCTGAGTTGGAAGTACTCACACCCGACTCCCTGCACCTTGTGTGCGGATCCAGGTACATCACAGTGGAGCTGATTCTATTGTGGCTCGGAGTGCTTTTGGACGATCGAGGTAGTTGCCAGCGTTGGCAGAACCTGATTCTCCAGTTTGTCTATATTTTTGTTCTGACCACCCCACACTTGTGTACAGTTATATTCGTTATTTACACTTTGTATACTCTGTAGAGGCTCATGATTCTTGACCCTTCGGTCTATGAGAGTTGGCACGTGTTGGGACTTGGTTCCCTGTTTTTAATATATCTATCACTGTTAAATTATTCCGTTATGCTTAAATTGGATAAAGTGAGCTTGTGGCTTCGTGATTGTTGTTAATTGGTCAGGCTGGCCTAGCAATGTGTTGGGCGCCATCACGACCGGATTTGGGGTCGTGACAAGTTGGTATCAAAGCCTAGGTTTACTAGGCCTCATGAGTCTTGAGCCGGTTAGTAGAGTCTTGTGGATCGGTACGGGACGCCTGTACTTATCCTCGGGAGGCTGCGAACCTTTAGGAAACACTTCACATTTCTTGGAATTCTTATCGTGCGCACTTGATTCAACTTGAGATATAATTTTTGAAATTCCTTCCACACGTCTGTGTACGCTTCGAGCGCTCAGTAATATAATTGCCTTGAGGGCTTGTGATTCCCCGATCGAGGGGCGAGATATAATCTCTGTGAATTCATGTTGGGCCAGTCGGGAGGACTTGAGGCCAGATCTTTGTCTATGGCTTGAGCACCAAGGTACTAATTTCGCGAGTCGGTATTATGAAGTTCATACGATCGGTATTGATCTTTATTGTGCAAATGGCAGTTTGATAATGGGAGAGCTGTAAGGTATTCAGTTCTTGTTGTGATTTGATATGTAGCCTTAGTTATGGGCGTGAGAAATATGTTCATTGCCTCTTAGCGGAAATGTAAAGTGCACAATGTGTGGTAGTATGAGTTTAGACTCAAGAAAATTGAATTGGTTGTGCTATGAGTATTGCGGTGAAAAGGTATTTGACATATGTTATGATTCGAGCAAGTGCAGCGCATGTCCATGTATCAATTTTGATAATATAACTTGTATAGTGTTGAGATTAATGTTGTTGATATACATTGCGATGTCTTGTTGAGTTATGGATGTATTGTTAGAATGGTTTGGTGATTCTCTGGCAGGTGGATAGGCCAAATTACAAAGGAAACTCTGCCGAAATTTTTGGAAAATTTGGGACTTAGAAAGATTTCTGTCACCTAAAGAGAGTGGGCTTACTGGTGGTGCGTGTATAAATGCAAGAATTGCAGAAGAGCTAAGGTCTCTGATGATTCGAGTCTCTGTGAAGGCTTGTAAATGACTTGAGTTTAATCTCATTGCAACATTTCGGCATCACTTGAGTAATAATGATATGAGTGGTTAAAGTGCTTTGATGAATGGCTTCGAGCTAAGTTGGGGAGGTTGCTAATGATTAACTGATTGCACTATTGTGTGCTATGTTGATTCTGTCTCTAAGTATGTTGGGAAATTCTGGTAAAGGTTATGGTGCTTTGTAGATCTGATGAAGTACTAGGGTGTTTTGAACTGTTGTTGGTAAAGAATATTCACCGTATAGAAAAGAAAGATAGCTGATTGTATCTGTAAGTAATCACGTTCTGTGATGTCAGAGTTCTAACAAAACACGAGTGGTTCTACTCAATAGGACAGTTGAATTACAGCTGAATAAAGGTGAATGATGCCCGAGAATGATTTTGCAGTGTTCAAGATTTTGCTTGTAACAGTCAGGTGCCTTAAGATTTCTGTATGTGGCTAAAGATGGCGGTTTCATTAGAGAGGATCAATGCTTGTGTTATATCATGTGAATGATGGGATTCTAGGTATCCGTATTGGGAAGTAATGATAACAATTTAAAAATCGCGGGAAGTTCATCAAAATAAAGGGTGGTAGAATGTGGTACTTTTGGGAAACATTGAGAGGGTATTCACTGGCCTATGGGTCTTAGACCGTGTGGTCTTGTGTACGAGTCTCGTGTGGTAACATGAGTTGATGTATTATGGTACTACAGTAAAGACTGATATGAAATTAGAGATGAATGAGAAAGGAAACTAGGTAAATGGAACAACTTGTTAATAAACCAGAATGGTATAAAAAGGAATACGATTGATTCCTGGTATGTGGTTGAAGTAATGAGTCTTGTAGACATTGCAGCAAAGCTCTTGAGTGCTGGCAGTAGTGTAACTTGATATGGGTATAAGGACTCAGTCCTGGCAGTTAAACTTATGCAACGAATGGGAAGAAATAGTTTGTGATGTGTTTTATCATGGTTTGAAAATGAGTATATTCCTGTCGGTATGCGAAGCATGGAATGTGTAATGAGTTTTTCTTCTATATGGGATCACGAAAGTCCTTGACTAGTGGAGTGCGTCGATGTTGAGGCGGACGAAAGGGATATGAATTTCCATGTTATCTTAGTGTGGTATGGTATATGAGATGTGTTATGGATCAGTTCATAATATATGAGAAGTCAATAAAATTATTGAGCAGCGCGGACAACTGCAGGTGAATTAAGAATCGATCTTTCTAATAATTTAAGAAAATGGTACTCCTATTCTATTAACTTGGCAGGGAATATGATCCAAAAAGGATAAGGTAATGTAAACTGATGATATCCAGTGGTATGGTGGTATTCTCTTGTTGGATCGACTATAATAACTGAGTCGTTGATGGCATAGTGAAATTTCTGAATGACTGTCATGGTATGAATGGACGCTTGATGTGCGTTATGTATATGTACGGTGGAATACGGAATCGGGCATAGTGATTCATATGTTATATATGTGTAAGAGGCTTGAAGTTCTCGTTAATCCGCCTATGCAGTGGTTGTATATCGTGTGCATCGGCACCGTTTTGTGATTATTGGAAATCGGAAGCCCTAGTGGCTCTCTCTTAACTTGATATGATGAATTTGGGTTATGATATCTTATTTCAGACAGGTCATGGGTCAGATTGTCTAGACTAATGTGATATGGACTATGTCGGAAAATGGCATAAATTGCGTAGCAGAGAGCATCGGAGTATGCTCCAACAGAGTAGTTGTACCCAGGACCAACGGACGGCTGGTAGGCATTGCTTTGTCAGTTGGACCTTAGTGGCAGATGTCAGTGTAGAGGTATCTACCATTGATTCAGTTCTAGTATTGAGAAACATTGTCAGATGCGTTTCGTGTGGCCGAGCTTGAGGCTATATATATGTGTTTGCTGTAATGAGAAAATTCGACTCGATATGCATTTCCTTTTGGCGAGATTTATGCGTGGATCGGGTGGCACGCCGCCACAGGTATGGTATCTGGATCGGGTGGCACGCCGCCACGGGTATGTCATTGGAGCGGGTTGCACGCCGCAACGGAATATTGTGAAAATATAGTTAGTTATAAGCTACCTGGTATACAATACTTCCTCGCTTCTGAGGAAAAGTCCGTTTTGAGTATCGCTTGGCGAATGGCACATCGGTTGTGTCCTTTCAAGATTTAATAGCATACGTTAATTGTTTCACCGTGGGTGAGGTTGATTGCTTGGGTTCAAGACCTAGATATGTGCGTGGCTAACCGTTTTGAGCTTAGTGGCTTGGGGTGTTTCATGAGTAATAATGTTGGGTAAGAATCACGAATCGCTGCAAGGCTACTTGCTGTTATGACCTCTCGAGGAGGATTTAGGTACTCTATTTCTATAATGCGAGACGCGATCTCAGTTCTATGTTATGATGGCACAGAGGAATTGAATTGCAGCTCTATTTGCTGGAGACAGTTGTCATGAATTGAGCTGTCATGATTCGAGTGTGTGCATACGTTTCTATTGGAGCCTATGTTGTGCTCGTCGTGGCTTAGGCTGGTGTTGAGGTGTCTTATCACCAGTGCGGTGTGTTATAATTGAAATGACCGTTGGAGTCATTAATGAATACGAGCATATTAGATCTTAGCTTGTTAGAAAGGTAAAAAAAATCAAGGTTTGCCTCCGAAACCTATTGTAGTATCAGTTTTAAGAGGGAAATAGATTCATGAATGGTTAACCTGAGAGATAGGTTCGGTATATCGCGTGCTTCAGCTGCCGTGGGCAGGATATGGAGGTGTTGGAATAAGACTCTATCTAATGAAAGAGGTTTTCAGCTAGTATTTGGTTATTGTGGCCAGTTGTTGTGATTAGAGACTATCGTCTCGAGTGATTGGGTTATCGATACAGCATATGATCTCACCCGGAGTAGTGAATATGGGTTATTGCAGTGGATTCGAGTGTATCGTGAGTATAGGCATGGGATTTGCATTTGGCATATGATTTCAAAAAGTGCAATGTGATTTATGGTTTAGATGGTCTGTGAAATTCTGACTATATGGTGTTTTCGGACTTATGTGAGATAGGGTGACGTATGATCGCCTGGATATATGCTTGGTAAGGTCATTCGGCTATTCGGTTGCTTCTAGTACAACTCTGAGTCCGCTCGAGGACGAGCGTTTGTTTAAGTTGGGGAGAATGTAACGACCCGGCCCGTCATTATGGAAATTTCGACCCGTTACCTTGCATTAACATATCTTATGTTTCTATATCAGTGTTAGAACCTATCGGGTGAGTTAGGAGTGAATTGAATTAAAAATGAAGCAAATAGCATGTTAGAAGGAAGTTTGAATATGGAAAGTCAACCTAGAGTTGACTATCGAGTTAGAGTGCTCGGAATCGGATTCTGATGATTCGACTAGTTTCGAGGGATCATTTATGACTTAGGAGAGCAATCGAAATTGAATTTGGAGATCCGGTGTAGTTTTAGACTTGAATTGGCTAAAGTTGAATTTTGGCGAAAATCGAACGGTAGGTGATATTTTGATCCGGGGGTCAGAATGGAATTCCGACAATTTCTGTAGCTTCGTTATGTGATTTTGGATATGTCTGCAAATGTTCAGGTCATTCGGACGTCGTTTGGTCGGGTTTTTGATTGAATGAGCAATTCGGAAATTTTGAAGAAACTTAGGCTTGAATCCGTGTGTAATTGGTGATTTTGATGTTTAGGATGGTGTTTTTATGATTGGAACAAGTTCGTATCGTGTTTTGGAGTATGTTGGTGGTTTTCGTTGGGATCCCGGGAGCCTCGGGATGAATTCGGGGGTCCAAACGGACCAATTTGTGCCAAAGGCACTGCTGTTTCTGCTGCAATAAATGCAGAGAATTTTTGTGCTTCGCGATCGCGAAGCTATGTATGCGATCGCGTAGGGTGAAGCTGGGAAGATCTGCGATCGCAAGGTTGAGTCTGCGATCGCGTAGTGTATCAGAGTGAGGCCGGAAATTTGTTCTTTGCGATCGCGAGAAGAGTGATGCGATCGCGTAAGGTCGACTGATTGTGCATCGCGATTACGGGTGTATTGATGCGATCGCGTATGGTCGTTAAGTGGGTCACTGTGATCGCGTCCAGGTTCACGCGATCGCGTTGAGGAAAAGTTGGCAGCCCAAGATTTGTGCATCGCGATCGCAAGCCCAGTGCTGCGATCGCGTAGAGTTAAATGTTCAGGCAGTAAGTTTAATTGCAGAACAGAGGGCTTACGGGTTCATATACCCAAAACACCATTTTTGAGCCCTAGAGAGAAGAAATCACGGGAAAACGCTGGGAAATCATCGGGTATTCATCGGATGTAAGTTCTTTGACTCAAAAACATCATTTTATGGTAGAATTGACATCAATCTTCATGAATTTGGGTAGAAATTGTGAAGGATTGTGGCCTAGATATTGAAAACGAAAATTTAGGTTTTGAAAGGCCAATCGAACTTTGATTTTGGTAAATTTTATATGTATGGACTCGTGGCGAGACGAGGATTCTAGAAATATGAGTTTCGAAATTTTTCGAGATGTGGGCCGGGGCTCGGGTTTTGCAAATTTCCTGATTTCTGATATTTTCGAGTTCTTTCGATTGGGTGATGTTCCATTAGCCTATTTTGATATATTTGTGCTGATTTGTGCTAGTTTTGACGTGCGTGGATGCCGATTCGAGGAGCTAAGGCATCGCGGGCATGAGCTTTTGTCGGTTCGAGGTGGGTAATACTTGTAAATGATGTCCTGAGGGTTAGTAAACCCCGGACTTGCACATCTTAGTGCTGTGTTGAGGTGACTTGCACGCCGGATAATGGGCGTGGGGTAGAGCACCATTGGGGATCGTGACTTGGTCCATCCCGCGTAATAAATAATAACACCTAATTGTTGAAATGAATTGGACTAATTATCATGTTTGGCTTCGTGCCAATTATTTGAATCCTTCAGGGATTGGTATCACTGTTTTGATAACACTGTGCATATTTTATTCTAAATTTAAGGTTTAAAATGGTATTTTGCTATTCAACATTTTTATAAGGTTATGAAAAACTTGAACAAGGTCTTAATAACATTTTTAGCTGTAAGCTAACATGATATTGTTGCCCGTAGGGCTTTCTTGATTATTTGTTAGACTGATTGGGGCCGAGGGCCATATGTTAGAGCATGACATTTTATGTGAGCATATGCATACACATGCATGGATCGGAATGCACGCCGCAGTGGTATACGGATCGGGCTGCGCGCCGCAGCAGGTGTAATATTAATATTGTGCTTGGGCTGTAGGAGCCCCTCCGGAGTCTGAACCCCCACAGTGAGCACGGGTACCCAAATTGGATCGGGCTACACGCCGTAGCGGTCATATGCGTTGCATGGCATACATACATTGGTTTACGTGTACTACGTGGCATAACATTCAGTACTCATACATTACTGGCACACATGCATTAGTTGCCTTATTGACCAGATCTCCTAGTGTAAATTGATAAGGAGTGCTGAGCCCGAGGGGCTGATTTGAGTGCGGACTTGCACTGCTTGAGATTGTATCCAGGTATTGGTATATTATTATGAAAGAAAGTAGCTAAAAATTGAGATTTCTAAATAATCTACTCACATATGCTTGAAAGGAATAAAAAGATAGTTTAGTATTGTTTAGCATGAGATAGTGCCTATCGTGGTTTTCTTCCCTTCAGCATTATTTACTTTTATTACTGCTTAGTTGGAAGTACTCACACCCGACTCCCTGCACCTTGTGTGCAGATTCAGGTACATCACAGCAGGGCTGATCCTATTACGGTTCGGGAGTGCTTCTGGATAATCGAGGTAGCTGCCAGCGTTCGCAGGACCTGATTCTCCAGTTTGTCTATATTTTGTTCCGACCATCCCATAGTTGTGCACAGTTATATTCGCTATTTACACTTTGTATACTCTGTAGAGGCTTATGACTCTTGACCCTTCGGTCTATGGGAGTTGGTATGTGTTGGGACTTGGTTCTCTGTTTTCGATATATCTATCACTGTTGAATTATTTCGTTATGCTTAAATTAGATAAAGTGAGCTTATGGCTCCGTGATTGTTGTTAATTGGTCAGGTGGCCTAGCAATGTGCTGGGCGCCATCACTACCGGATTTGGGGTCGTGACACCTTACCATGATGATCCTGGTCGTTGATCTCTATTGATCTAATGGCCCAGGATTCATCTTGAATTTTAACATACTCAAAAACCCCAAAACCCCTATGTCATCTTTCATTTCCCCAGACCCGTTCTTCATCCATCTTCTCTAACGCCCGCCGCTCTATTCTCCACCACCATTAGTGGCGACGCCACCTCCAAATGCCCCCAGATTAACACCATAGGCTCACCTCAATCTCCTCAACCTCAATATACCATTTGTTTTCCTAAAAACTTCCCCGAATCTCTCGAATCTTCAAAATGCTAACAGCAGCCTACTCCTTTTCTAGCGGCGCCACCACCCAACCGCTCCCAAATTTACACCCTTGAATCCCCGTCTCTCCCTCAGTCCGAATCCTTGCTCTTTATCTTTCAAACATCCGTGTAGCTCTTCGAATTTGCAATCGAAATTGGGTCCAATGCCATGTCAATCAACTATTCTATGTAACAATGAGAGATTGGCATGGAGTTTGACTCATTTTATAGGTTCATCAGTCCACGCAAGTCGTCCCGGGTCCAATTTGAGTAGGTACATATTTCTGATCTTTTTCTTAAGGTATTTTCTTCTCTTCTTTCTGTTTTTATTTATTGTTGTATTCATCGTTTAGTTTTAGTTGCTCATTTGTTTCCGTTTGTGTTTAGTTTTTCTTTTTTTTTGTTTTCTGTTTTTTTCTTCTCAATGACCTTTATTTGGTCGATGGTATTTCTGTTCGCTGTTGTAAATGTGTTGTTGTATATATGAATTTACTTCGATTTAATATCGTTGAATGGTTGGTTCTGCATTTTGCTTGTTTGCCCGAGAATCTTGGATCACTGATTCGATGACTAGTTGTTAATCGATTATACGTATTATAGTCAACTAACAAATGTTGCCGTATAATTTCGCGAGTTTGTCATTTGAAACACTGGACAATGGCAACACTGTTAGTATTGATTTAAGTCCATTTTTGAATCTGAATTAGGGACTGAATTGGTTATAGCTGTGTGATTCAACTTGATTTAAACCTAAGCTATTTAAGTGAATTGGACTTGCTCTTTGCTGTAATTGAATCCATACTAGTTGGTGGCCAAGTTGGGAATAAATTAAACCAAGAAAGCTTGATTAAATTAAGTTTGTGATTTAAGTGGGAAACCATGTGCTGTCGGGCATGCCTGAATTTAAAATTCAGGCTGCGCATACCTGTTATTTAATAACAAAAGGACATACACAGTGGCTGGATTAGGGAATAACAGGGAATGTTTTTGCTTATAATATGTTTTGAGTGCTCTTAAGAGCTGGAAATAATGGGTGCACATGGGGATTGAGTTTTTAATTCAGGCAGTGCTTTTAAGAGCTGGAATTGGACAGTAATTAAAATAACTAATTAAGGGGGTTGTTGGTTCTGTTTTTAATTCTATAAAAGGGACTGAAAACATACATAGAGGGGAGAGTTTTTAAAAGGAACACACAGTTTTGAACAGAAATACACTCACATAACTCGAAAAAAAAACAGACATAGAGGCAGAGATTTTGAATTCACAAACACACACGTAAAGAAACTAGAAAGTGTTGTTATTTCACTGCTGATTTCTTCTGGTTCTATTTGCAATTGGTCATTGATATTCTTGTGTCGAAAACTTCAATCGTATTTACTGGTGGTTGTTTGTTGCTCTGTGCTTCTTCAATTGAATCTGAGTTGGTTCTTCTTTTTCTAAAATCCCTTTAGTTTACACAAGCATAAAGTTTACTATTTTCATTAGACATCCTTAATGATAAATGGTTATTGGTTGACTGTGTTTGATTATTGGGATTCATCGTTGGTTTATTTGGTGTTATGTTGGTTCTGAAACTGTTCAGTTGCTGTTGCTGGAATTACTGCCCGTATTAATTATCTTCCTTTCATTTTGCTGTAATCAGGTGCATAATCTCTGGTTCATCTTATGCGAAGCTTTGAATTGAAGAATGAAAAATGGAAAAAGAGTTCAAATTCCTGTTTATGTAAATCTATATGTTGGCATGTTTATGTATATATATATATATATATATATTGGTATATATTGGCATGTATGCTTTATAAATCGTGTTTAGTTTGCTAAAGATAATTCAAATTTAAACTTGTCATTTCGTTTCTCCTCCGTTGGGGCCAGATATTTCATATGTGCTCAATTTAGAATTCTTATATCTGTGATGCAAAAGTAGTAGATGTGCCTTGACCGCATATATATATATATATATATATAAAAATCATTTCATATGAGCTTGTATAATTTTATTTTAACTTGTTGAAATTGGTTACTGAAAAGTAGAGATGGCCGCTTACATTTGTATTTGATATGTTTGAAGGTCTGGGATTTGATCGAATATTTGTTGGTTGTGTGATGTTGGATTCGACTGGCTTGTTAAGATGAAATAGCCGAGTTGCCAACTTACCATATCTTATTTGTTCTTCTCGATCTAATATTCTGCTACCTCATTCTGAGTAGTTTTTGCATTCATCTTTGTGTATTTGGTTCCTGAGAGGCATTATTTTCTTAAGATGCCAAGCCAATTTTTGTGTTAACGTATTGCTGGCCCATGAACTTATAAGACCTAGACTCATATTCTCTTAGTCCAATATCTTAGATTAAAAATGCATTTTGGGCCTTTTAAGCTAAGTGGCACACTTGAATTAAGAGGTTCCGCTCTTATTTGAGTGTGGACTTGAGTTTGAGACCAGAATTTCTTAAATGTTAGTTAATTAATTAATTAGCCTTTTTTAGAGATAAAAAAAATCTTAGTTGCTTTAGGTTGGCCTTTAAATAATAAAATGAGATGAGGCTCGCCAAACAAAAATGCATAATTTTCAGGGCCCTCATTAATCGTCTATATAAAAATTATTTAGAACTTGGGGCGCGCCGTTTAGCGCATTTCACGGCCTCCCACAAAGTTAAAAAGATGTTAGCAACTTTAGGCGTGCTTTTAATAATATTACATTCCTATTACGGGTGTGCATTTCATGCAATCCAAATTCAAATCCAAAAATGTTGAATAGGAATGTGTCGAGGATCCAGGTACATTTGATGTGACGTGATCCGAAAATACATTTTTAAACGACGTTGATTTTCGTAAAAAATAATTAAAAGCGATAAATAATTATAAATTTGCACATAAGCTAAAGCTTGGTAAATCAGATAACTAAGCCGAATATGACAGTTAAACGACCATGCTAGAACCACGGAACACGGGAATGCCTAACACCTTCTCCCGGGTTAACAGAATTCCTTATCCGGATTTCTAGTTTGCGGACTGTTAAAGAGAGTCATTCTTTTCCTCGGTTCGGGATTCAATCGGTGACTTGGGACACCATAAACCTCCCAAGTGGCGACTCTGAATTAATTAAATAAATCCCGTTTCGATTGTTCTTTAATTAGAAAAACTCCCTCGCGCCCTCGCGTGTAGCGTAAAAAGGAGGTGTGACAGCTCTGGCGACTCTGCTGGGGAACCAGACCCAGAACCACTGGTTCATGGTTTAAGAACTCGAGCTTTGAATAATTGTTGTATTTGGCTTATTATTATCTGATTTTATTATATGTGTTGTATTTGATGTGCTAAATGCTTTTACCGCTTTGATATTTTGTGGATTGTACATATAAACTTATCCAAACCTCGTTCCCACTTTAGAACGAGGTTTGGATAAGTTGCAAAATCGGTGAAGCTTCTCTATTCCCGGGTTGATGCCTCCTCCTCGGCTCGAGCTGTCCGCTCGGGTAAGCCAGGTCTAGACTAATAAACCTATGGTTTAAACCTAGAAGAACAATAAACTCATGCCGGATCCCTAGTAGGACGTTTGTTTGCATCACGTGCATTTGACTTAGGGGACTCAACACAGGGGTTAGGTCCGTCTAGGACAGATCACCTGAAATAAAAGGACCATCATGTTGCATCAGATTTTGTGCATCTACTTGTTTAGATCAGCATGTTGACCAGCTTCAAATATTGGAAAACCGAAGAAACTAATAACAAAGTAGTTTTGCCCGAGTAATGTCAAAATCCTGTTAAGATATTTTAGAAATAAAATGAAAAAGGGGGTAAAAATAGGGTTTGTTTTAGTATATCTTCAAAAATAATATTTTTGGGTTTTATTTAAGAAAATAAAAAGATTTTTTTTATTTTAAACTTGGTTTGTTTTCTTTTGACCGAACTACGCTGGTTTGATTCTCACACGGTGTGAGATACGTAGGCAACCCTTATCGGGTCCAACTTCCCATTTTGCAAAAATCATGTCGAAATTAATTTTTCGTCGGTGATGCCATTTTCAAAACAACCAAATGTTCCCGAAAAGGGACGCCGGAAGGTTGATTTTGCATAAACGGCCACTTTGGGTCATTTTGTGGATCTATGACCCACACAGCCTAAAATCTTCGTCCCCGAGGCGTTGAAAGGTCGTGTTTGAAAATCGAGTCTTTTATCTTCATAATTGAAAAATGGAGTATAAATAAAATAAATAAATAAATAAATACAAAAATTCTTGTGAAATAAAGTTTTTTTTTCTTTCTTTAATCACCTTAATAAATGTGCAGGATGAGCACAAATCAGAATGAACCATTTTCAGTCTTTAGCGATGTCCCTCAACAGCTCCACATATGGTGGAATGATTTGAAAGACAGTACTAAAAAGATAGTGGAAAGAGTTTTGGGAGGTTTTGTCAATCTGCTGAATATCAAGCCAAGGAAAGATATCATCGAGGCACTGATATCGTTTTGGGATCC
This sequence comes from Nicotiana noctiflora, assembly GCA_032618575.1. Taxonomy (NCBI): domain Eukaryota; kingdom Viridiplantae; phylum Streptophyta; class Magnoliopsida; order Solanales; family Solanaceae; genus Nicotiana; species Nicotiana noctiflora. The sequence goes on from JASVEL010003281.1 coordinate 25,830, forward strand.
AACCCGCAATATATTCCGTATTGTTGACTTTGAACTTACACCTACGCTAGAGGAGATTGCAGGCTATGCAGGATTAAATGGAAAATTAAGAGGATAATATTTGCTTTCACTAAGACCGGTATCTCCGCATGGGTTTCTGGATTTGCTAAGCATTAGTCGGAAGGTGCAAAATGATGATTTATCCGGAGAATGTTGCGCTCTCCAATTCTTATATCAACGGTATGGTACTCCTCTGGGTTTTGAAGAGTCAAATCTAGGACTAACTCACGATGGGAATAGAACCAAGTAGGAGACTAGACGAATTTTAGCGTTCATAACGACGTTCCTGGGGATTGTGGTTTGTCCACGCAAAGATAAGAAAATAGAGATAAATCTTGCAGGAATAGCCGATGTTGCAATCAAAAAAGCTACCAGTACGATAGTCCCTTTGGTTTTGTCTGAAATCTACCGAGCCTTGACTGTATGCCGAGAAGGGGGCGACTTCTTCCAAGGATGCAATCTGTTACTCCAATTATGGATACAAGAACACCTCTATCACCGGGCATGATACATGAACTATGAGTTGACTGGAAAAAGCTGTATTAGTGGTTTTGAGGAACGGATGACAGGCGTTATATTCCCCGAAGAGGTCGAAGCATGGCTTGCATGATTAAGTTCAATAAAGGCCGACCAGATTGAATGGGCGTTCGGGTGGTTGCCTGATACTGAAGCAGTGTACATGGCAGCCGAGGAATGTTATATTCTTTTGATGGGGGTTCGTAGTATCCAACCATATGTTCCTCATCGGGTATTGCGTCAGCTAGGAAGATTCCAGGTTATTCCTACTGATGAAGATCTAAGCAAGCACGCCATTGAATTGAGCCTAGGAGTTGTATTCCCCGAAGAAAAGATTAGAAAGCTGTGGCATGAATGTAGATTCCTTATGCCTAAGAATATGGTTCGAGAACTGGCTAAGGGTGAGGTGGACCCAAAATACAATGTTTGGTTCGGGAAAAGGTTCTAGATTCATCAGAAATCTGCTAAAAGAGCCCATGTCCAACAGTTCACGAATGACTCGCAAAAACATGGAATTGGATAGCAAAAGAAGAAGGTTACATGGCAAAGATTGGCAAGATAGAACAGCAGGTCCAGGACCTTCAATTCGAGAAGAGTATGCAAGTTGCTGCCGATGAGGGGGTCAAAAAGAAATTGACTCAAGAAAATGACGCTCTCAAGGCTCGAATCTGGCGAATCAGAAAAGAAGCCAACAACCAACCAAGAAGTCTAGTTGATCAAAGGTTAATGGACAAACTAAACCAACGGCTCAAAGAAAGCCAAGAAACATTGGAGAGGTCCGAGGCTAGCAGGGAAAGGATGCAGGCTAGATGGGCGAGAGGTGTAGCGGAACGAAGGGAGTACTTGAGGAAGGTCAAAAGGAATTGCGAGATGAGCGTCGGGATATTGAGAGAGACAAATTCCACTCTCCAAGAACGGATCTGCAAACAGGCTCATGAAGCTAGGAAAGACATGGAACGGTACTACGACATGATGGCCCTAATGGAAGAACAAATGAAAATATTCCAAGATCAGCTCACGGACAATGCGCGAGTATTGGGGTTAAAGAACCGACAGATAGAGCAGTTATTCAGAGAAAGGGATAACATTCGGGGAAGGATCGACGAGATTGGGCACTACATTCACATGGGATGCATATCATGCGAATAGATGCCCCAGGATGTTCTTTTCTACTCTATCATGGGTTATGTCCGTCAGATTATGGAAGAATTGAAAGATCTGCGAAGAGGCCTTGCACCAAGGACCACAGCCAGGCCAAACAGGGCCCTACCGGAACAGAAGCTCAAAACCTTAGAACTTGTCTAGTTTGAACTTGTATTTCCTTTTGGGTCTAGCCGTGAGATTGTTTTTCTTGTAAAAGGGCTGAAAATGTTTTGACCATCATTTTTTGTTTGGATGTTGTAATCAAGTTTTTGAATAATAACCGAAAGCCTTTGAAAAGTATTTTGTGTGACACGAACTACGCCGGGTCTGATTCACGCGAGGACGTGATACGTAGGCAATCCACTTAAGATTCGACCACAACCACTAATAATCAAAAAAGGAAAAAAAAAAGGGCAAATAAAAAGGGTTTGAAAATTCCAAAAAACAAGTTGGGATAACGCATGCAAGTCATGTTAGAAAGGATTAACTGATTAGGGAACATTGCATTCCAATGTGTGTCACACCTCCTTTTGGCGCGCCCCTACCCCGAAGGGTAGATGCGTGAGGAGTTTTTCCAATTTAAGTGACAATATTCGAAACAGGATTATTCTATTTATTTCAGAGTCGCCACTTGGAATAAATTATGGTGTTCCAAGTCACTGATTTATTTAAGTCCCGAATCGAGGAAAATTTCGACTTTCCAAATGAATTCTGCGAACCAGAAATTCTAAGTAAGGAATTCTGTTAACCCGAGGGAAGGTGTTAGGCACCCCCGGATCCCGTGGTTCTAGCACGGTCGCTTCAATTATTGTAAATGGCTAAATTATCTGCTTTTAATACATGTTAAACCTACGTGCGAATTTTACCTTTTAACTGTTTTTATTATTATTGTTAATTTTTTTTAAGAATTGCAACGTCGCAAAAATGTATCTCGAACAACGTTGTACCAGTACACCCGCGGTTGTCAACACATTTTGGCTCCGTTGAGATTTGGATTTGGGTCACATAAATGTGCACCCGAATTTAAGAGAGAAATTATTAACTACGCGCCTAAAGCAAATACGCGTTTTTAACTTTGCGAGTGTTATGGAAATTTGCTAAATGGCATACCTCGAGTTCTAAGAATTTTAAAATTAATTAAGTGAGGGCCAAGAGTTGTGAAATTTTATTTGATATGGCACGCCCAAACAAACCAGTGATTTCATTTAATAACTTTTGAGTTAGCTTAAAATGCATGTCTGAAGCTCATAAATTTTCGAAACCACGCAAGTACTAACCATTTTGAGAATGTCAAATGTACCTCAAACAGTCATTATTTCCTCATTTAAACCAATATGCACCAAAGTTTGTTGACTACATCTGTTAATCGAAATAAAATTTAATCACTGTAGATATTGGAACTCATTAAAGTGAGCAAATTAATTGTCTTTTAGACTACTTTTCTGAGGAGATGTTGCCTAGTCATACGCACTCTAAGGCGAAAACCATTTTTCATTCCTCAGTTAGAGAAATAAGCAAGCATTTTGCAATATTGTCATGATGGTACCATCCAAATTAAATCAAACAAAACAGTACAGGTAGAATATAACAACCAATTGCATTAAGCCATTGCAAAAAAGAAGCAACCTTTGAAAGAGAATCGAATAACTACAAAGATGCGGAAGCAAATTTTAAAACAGAAATGTGTAATCGTAAAACTTACACCGGTACTAATGACTGAACATGATAGGGCTCAACGTCGATTTCCAAATTCTTAACAATGAACTCGAACCCGAAAATATGATCCGACTTTGCACATGAAACCTTGCCAGAACTCGACGGACCTCTAACTCGCCGGAAACTCGATGACGAACAAACTGAAAACGAGCTATTTATGGCTGGTTTTGGATGGTATTTTGTTGGATCTCTGATGCTGATTTTGGGACAGCTTTTCTTGAATTTTTTGGACTGGTTTTTCAGCAACTTCGCAACTAGTTTGGCTGCTCTTTGGAGCTATTTTTGCAGACAGTTTTTGGGGCTGATTTGCTGAGTTTCTAGAACTGTTTTGGGATGAGAAAAGGATGGTTTTCAAGCTGGATTTTGGGGAGCTACTATTGGTTGTGCTGAAGGAGAAAGGGCTCGTTGGTTTGGTTCTGTGTGGTGTCCCAAAAGAGAGCTGGTCATTTGGAGAAGACGATGCTCAAGGGGGTGGGGGTCGTTTATTGAGAAGTTCTGCTGCTGCCCGGCCTTTTTTTTTATTAGGTGTGTAAGTGTGTTGTCTTTATAAGAAAGATTAGAGAGATAAGAGAGATGAAAGTTGTGGTGTTGTTGGAGTGTAACGTGGGGGAGTTGGGGAAAAGGGATAAAGTGAGAGGGGACAAGGAAAAGTGGGGGACAATGGAAAAAAGAAGAGTAGGGGACCAACTAATGGGACAAATGGAAAGCGGGAAAAATGGGCAAAGTGGGGAAAGTGGAGAAAGTGGGTAAAGTGAAAAAATTTCAAATATTATCAAAAATTAGGTGTTAACAGCTGCCCCTCTTTGCTCGGAAACGCGAAGAGTTTTCGGGCAAAGATAAAGTGAACCATGTGACTAATTTTTGATCATATCGTCATTCAAAGGAGGAAGAAAAATAAAGAAGAAGGCGCAACTGAGTCCTGGTTTTGGGCAGCTACATATCCCGGGTTATAAGGGAATCAGATCGCGTATAGTTGAGAAGTGGATGAGGTGATGGAGTGATGATTTCGAGAGTCGAGTAAGGTGTCGTTCCGCTGAGGTTCCAGTCCGCAGTCTCGTTATTACATCAAGAAATAATGAAAAAGACTAGCTAAGCCTATCAGCTATGAGTTACAAGATTCCTATCTATAAATTCCTTGAAGCTTGATCTTGAGTCTTGGCTAGCTCTTGCTGCAGACCCTGATCTGAATCTTGATGCTTGTCAACTGCATGTGTTGGTTCTTTCCTATATTAACTCAAAACGGGATCAGCGGAGCTTGTGACTTCAACTAGATTTTGAGCAGTCCGCACCCTTGTTTGCTTCACATTTGAGTTCATTTCTTTTTGTTCTTTTCTTCCTTTCTTTGTTCTAGATTGAGGTTCCACTCGTAGGTTATCTCGATCCTTGCGTCCCGAGGTCAAACCTATTTAGACAAATGAAACAAACAAACGAACAAAATTTTTCTGCCCCAGTTTTGCAAGGAAAATTTCTTGAGTTAGTTGTGACACAGAAAGTGATTAAAAAGACTCTTTGGTATTGGTAAGAGAATCATAGTTTCACAAATAAACGTTCCACGGCTTTCTGGCCGGGATTTTGCAGAAGAGTTTCACGGCTTTCTGGCCGGAATTCAAACAATGTCTAACGGTATTTTGGCCGCAAGACCCTCGGTTTTTTGGTCGGGGTAAAAGTAAATGGCTCCACAGTTTTCTGGCTGGGAGATCCTTGGTTTTCTGACCGAGAAGAAGAGTTTCACGGCTTTCTGGCGGAATTCAAACAATGTCTAACGATTTTTTGGCCGTCGGACCCTCGGTTTTTGGTCGGGTAAAAGTAAATGGCTCCGCAGTTTTTGATCGGGGAGATCCTCGGTTTTCGACCGGGATAAAAGTTTCACGAGATTACGGCGGAATTCAAACAATGTCTAACGGTTTTTGGCACGTCAAACCCTCGGTTTTTGGCGGGGTAAAAGTAAATGGCTCCGCGAGTTTTTGACTGGGAGATCCTCGGTTTTCGACCGGGGATAAAAGTTTTCACGGCTTTCTGGCCGGAATTCAAACAATGTCTAACGGTTTTGGCCGTCAGGACCTCGGTTTTGGTCGGGGTAAAAGTAAATAGCTCCACAATTTTTGGCTGAGGAGATCCTCGGTTTTCGATCGGGGATAAAAGTTCCACGGGCTTTTTGGCGGAATTCAAACAATGCCTAACGGTTTTTTGGCAGTCGGACCCTAGGTTTTTTGGTCGGGGTAAAAGTTAATGGCTCATGATTTTTGATCGGGAGATCCTCGGTTTTCTAACCGGGATAAAAGTTTCACAACTTTCGGTCGAATTCAAACAATGTCTAACGATTTTTGGCCGTCGGACCCTCGGTTTTTGGTCGGGGTTAAAGTAAGTGGCTCCATGATTTTCTGACCGGGAGATCCTCGGTTTCGATCAGGGATAAAAGTTTCACGCTTTCCTGGCCGAATTCAAACAATGTCTAACGGTTTTTTGGCCGTCGGACCCTCGGTTTTGGTCGGGGTAAAAGTAAATGGCTCCGCAGATTTTTGACTGGGGAGATCCTCGATTTTCTGACCGGGGATAAAAGTTTCACGGCTTTCTGGCCGGAATTCAAACAATGTCTAACGGTTTTTTGGCCGCCAGACCCTCGGTTTTTGGCCGGGGTAAAAGTAAATAGCTCCGCAGTTTTCTGACTGGGAGATCCTCGGTTTTCCGACCCGGAATAAAGTTTCACGGCTTTTTGGCCGGAATTCAAACAATATCTAACGGTTTTTTTGGCCGTCAGATCCTCGGTTTTTTGGCCGCGGTAAAAGTAAATGGCTCCGCAATTTTTTGAGTGGGAGATCCCCGGTTTTCTGACCGGGGATAAAAGTTTCACGGCTTTCTGGCCGGAATTCAAACAATGTCTAACGGTTTTTTGGCCGTTAGACCCTCGGTTTTTGGTCGGGGTTAAAGTAAATGGCTCCGCAGTTTTCTGACTGGGGGATCCTCGGTTTTCTGACCGGGGATAAAAGTTTCACGGCTTTCTGGCCGGAATTCAAACAATGTCTAACGGTTTTTTGGCCGCAAGACCCTCGGTTTTTTGGCCGGGGTAAAAATAAATGGCTCCGCAGTTTTCTGACTGGGAGATCCTCGGTTTTCTGACCGGGGATAAAAGTTTCACGGCTTTCTGGCCGGAATTCAAACAATGTCTAACGGTTTTTTGGCCGCAAGACCCTCGGTTTTTTGGCCGGGGTTAAAATAAATGGCTCCGCAGTTTTCTGACTGGGAGATCCTCGGTTTTCTGACCGGGGATTTTGAAAGAAAGTTTTCACGGCTTTCTGGCCGGAATTCAAAAGCAATGTCTCACGGCTTTCTGGCCGGAAAGACCCTCAGTTTTCTGACCAGGGTCCAAACGGATATTGGACTAACATGATTTGATTCTCTTTTTGAAGTTTTCATTTTCTTTTCTTTTATTCTTCCTTTTGGGTCTTCTTTTAGGTATTTTTTTAATCATCAACAAAATGCATAAGATAAAGCTTTTGAAAAGAAACTTCCCTTTTTATGCGCTTTCCTTGTTCCAGAGCCATTTCAATGCTTGAGTACTTCATTTCTTTGAGTTGTACCTTCTTCTTGCACAATTAAATAGACATGCTTTCAACAAAGAACATTTTATTAGTTGAAAAAGTGGTTGACTTTACGGCCTTGATTGCCCCATTTCCATTGAGAACTTGCTACCAATTGTCTTTGGGGGTGACTTATTTTCAAACTGACCGGGTTCAAACTCGAAATTCTTTGAGGACTCGCCTGTGTGGGCTCTGTCTTTCTGTCTCGTTTCGTTTTTAAAACCTTAGCCTTTGATTTCCTTTTCCTTCTTAATGTCCTTTCCTTTGCAAATGATCGACCCTCATGATCAGTCGGGATTGGATCAATACACCACTGAGTCTGGGTATCTTTTTTTGCCTTTTTACCAGACGGAATCCTGAAAAACCGGTCCTGCCGCCTTTCTTTGTAATAGTTTCAGAATAAAAATTAAACCGAAAGGGATTCAAAGAATAACTATACAAACAGCAAGAAAATGAGTTTAAAGAGAAGCGTCCCTTTCGGGGAAATGAAGGACTTATGTGGGATGCATGCTGACTTCAAATGAACATGACATGCTTCTTGGACTGGACGCATGACCCACATAAACTTTCCAACTTCTTATGAACCCATTGATTCGCAATTTCAAAACCAGGGAACCTTGCCAACATTCTTTTAGTGAAGGGAGGTCTTCTTTTTGGTTGGCGACGCCCTTTGTGGGTTTTTGCCAATCGACCTTTCTCATTTCTCTTCTCACTGTCGCCCGATAGTGCTCTTCGCAAGTTTTCACTAAACGGACTCTCTCATTCTCATCTTCTCCAACTGCCATCGCCTTATGGTGCCCGAAGGTTTTCATCGATAAGACTCTCTCATTTTGTTTCTCTCAATTCAAGCTATGTCGGAATTCCGTCAACGACATCTTTCTCTTTCTTGCCTTTGCTAATTGATTGGAAGGACTTGAACAAGGTTTTTTAGGTAAGAAGGAACTTGAATGGAATTACAACTCTGGAACCATCTTGACGGATCTAAACTGAACCGTCATGTCATCTGCCCCAGTTTCAATTTTGGGGAAATTGAGATTTTGGTTTTGTTATGACTGAACCTCAAGAGAGGTTGCCTACGTATCCTTTCGGAATCAAGTCAGAACGTAGTTCAAGAACTTTTTTTTTTTTTTTGGTTTGGATTCCAAAGAGGGTAGCCAAAGAAAGGTAACCAGCTCAAAGGGTTTACAAAAGGGTTGGTAGTGTTTGGATAGCGGGAATAAAAGCCTTCGTCATCTCAATTATACAAAAGCCAACGTCGCAGGAAGCTCTGACATAGTACTTTTATGCTGTATCTGTATTGACTACCGTTTTCAAGATCATTCCCTTCAATGTCTGCCAGACACAGTGTCCCTCTCAGTGATATTTTCCGGATGATGCATGGATTCTTCCAATTAGGAGTGGAATTTTCTTTTTGTTTCTTGGTAATGAGGAGGAATGCGCCTTAACGTCGGTTGTTCTATTTCGAGATTTCTGGGCCGCATTTTCTTGTTGCAAGTATGGGCCTTTCTTTGTTGGGACAACTACTCGGGTATTCCTTGAGTACAACACAACCCTTTTTGTATGTGAACCAATTTCCTTCAGTTATTCCAATTCATTGTTTCATTTCCTCAAAGATAAACTTTTGTGCATTTCAACTCTCGATTCATTATTCTGAAGTCCGACAACGTTTTAGGATCTAGGCATGAAGTCCGCAAGCATGTCATGTTATTTAAAGCTGCATGATTTGAACTAAAGAGAAGAGAAAAAGAAAACTAAAACAAATCTGAAAGAATAAAAAAAATAACAAAAGAAAAGAAAACGGACGATGAGATATTAATTTCATTACTTGAAATCGAAAAGATAAACAAGGTTCACATTCGAAAATTTAAAGACAAAAACTAAAAGAAACATCCAATTTACACCCTGAAATACTCTGGATGCAGAAAAATATGGCAGGACAAGTTTACTGGGTTTCCGCCTGATCGGGAATGGCCTAGCCTTTCAGTTTGGGAATTTAGTGTCTAGTCCCATCTCAACGGTGATAGTCCCTTTCCCCGGCTCGACCATGTGGGTATCGCAGAGCTTCTCCTCATGTTTTCCTTCACTCTCTTCAGTCATGAAATCCTCATTATCTTCCTCTTGACGGACCTTAAGATTTTGTGGTATGCGTTTGATATTCCTCCAGACCCTCCTTGGATTGCTTGGGAGGTCGCTCGAATGGCTGCCTGACTCAAAATCCTTCCCGTCTTTAAACCATTTTCTACCATTTCCCCAATCTTGATCGCCTCCGCGAAAGGCTTTCCCATTGCTGACAGCATGTTCTGGAAATAGTCTAGTTCCTGAGCCTGGAGGAAAGTAGTGACCATTTCTATTTCGTCCATAGGGGGTTTCACCCTGGATGCTTGCTCTCGCCATTTAATAGCATATTCTCTGAAGCTTTCGGAGGGTTTCTTCTTTAAGTTCGATAAAGAATTCCTGTCTGGCGCAATGTCAATGTTGTACTGGAACTGTTTCACAAAATCTCTGGCCAAATCATGCCAGATGGGCCATCGAGATATGTCTTGATCCATGTACCATTCTGAGGCTATCCCGATCAAGCTTTCTACGAAATATGCCATCAGCAATTCTTCCATGCCGCCGGCACCTCGCAATTGATTGCAGTATTTCTTTAGATGAGCAATAGGGTCGCCATGCCCGTCATACTTTTCGAACTTCGGCGTCTTAAAGCCTGAGGACAAATGGACATGCGGGAACATGCACAAATCTGCGTAAGAAACACTCTTCTGTCCGCCTAGACCTTGTATGTTTTTCAAGCTCTGTTCCAAGCCGCTCATTCTTTTTGCCATTTCATCCCGTTCGGGAGCTTTTGGATTTTGGCTTGGCATGAGCTGAGGATAGACATTGGCGACAAACTGGGTAGGATCCCGTGGAAGGGGTGGTGCTGGGAATGTAAAAGAAGAGGAATCAAAGAAAGGAGTATGCGTGCCGGGATGCGCCGTGATTGGAACGGGCAAACCAACGGATGTTCTTGCAGATGTATCTAATGCTGTCACCCGAGGATAGGAAGTGGATGGTGATTCAGAGAGGGTTGTGGCATTAGAATACCCAAACAGAGTGGGTGGGTAATTAGTGGGGTAATTAGTGGGAGTATTAGAAATCCCACTTGACCTGAGGAATAGTTCGGGGAACCCAGGGATCAGACTTGGGGGCTCTTTCCCGTTATTCCAGTCATCTAACATCTCCAGCATTCGACATCGCAAAATTCCGTTTTCTTCTGCAGCTGCTGACTTAGTAGCCGGAATGGCTGGCACGGAACTCTCTTCCAAAACGGGAACGGTTGATAGGGGGATTTCTGAAGACATGTTGGCACTTCTTTTGGACCTTGTGAAATAAGGATTGACACTTTCTTTTGATTTAGCAACGGGTTACCGAACTTTTCCTTTGGACCTCGTGAAGTATGAATGTGAGTCCAGAGTACCACAAAATCAACCACCCTTTTCTAAAACCTGGAGTTTGGCAAACAAACGGTTAGTCTAAAACAACATAACAGATAAGTAATCTCACGTTGGGTGTGATGCACTTATACAGTTGATCGTGTTGCTACTTGTATTCGATTGTAATGCGTTATTCCAGCTTATACTTTCCTTTGCTTTCATCTTCTTCCTCCCTTTATCAATTTTCTCTCTTTTTTTTCATCATTTTTTTTTCCGGTGATGGTCGAATCTTATGTGGATTGCCTACGTATCATGTCCCCGCATGAATCAGACCGGGCGTAGTTCGGAAAACCGGGAATTGAGTAAATCAACTAATTCTTGAAAGAAATGCTTTAAAAGAAAAAAGGAAAATATATTCATATTTTTGCTTTTTTTTTTTGCTTTTTGATAGAAAGACTTCTAAAAATAAAAATTTATTTGCTTTGGAGTAAAATCCATATTTTTAAATTTTGATTTTTATTGATTTTTCTTTTTTATTTCATGAAAAACAGTAGAAAGAACGAAACCATTTTTTTTTTGGGGTTTTTTTTTTGAACTACTTTTACTCTTTTTTTTTGAATTTTATAAAAAAAAGATTTTAATGAAGGAACTAAACGAGAATATTTTTTTTTATATATATATATATATATATTTATATTGGGGCCGGAACCGATGAGGTTTTCCTACGTATCTCACATCCGGTGAGAATCAGACCCGCGTAGTTCGGATACGAGAGGACAATAATAATAAAACATTTTTTTTACAGGAATTTTCAATTTTCACAATAAAACAAACTTGATTACAAAGTTTTAAAAACTAGCCATACTAACAGATTTTGATGAAAAGAAATACTTACAGACTTGAAAATCAAACATCATATGATCTAATCAAAAGAAATATAAATTAAGAAGAAAAAAACTAGCAGATTACTTCCCTGTTTGACAATTTCAACCAAATGACTATTTCTGCAAACGTGGCCCCTTCTCAACTCCGTATGAATTTTGAGGCCGGGAAGAATTTCTTTACAAACTTGTCCATTCTTTTAACGAAGACAACCTTTCAACCACTGAAAGATGCTATAAGGCTATCTCGGCAAGAACGATTTAAAATACCGCCGAAACTAGCTTGGCTTATTTTGACCAAAAATTCAAGCATTTACTTGCCACTGATTCTTTTCTTTCTTTTTTTTTTTCAAATTAAAATAAAGAGACATGGTTTTGCACACACGACCTTTTAGCACCTCGGGGACGAGGATTTTAAGGTTGTGTTTAGCTAATTGACCAAAAATCCTAAAAATAATCAAAAGTGGCCGTTTATGCAAAGTCAGCCTTTCGGCGTCCCTCTCGGGAACATTCGACTATTTTTGGCAAAAGCGGCATCACATGACTTATTTATGACAAAAATTAAAATTTAGATATATATTTTTTTCTTTTTAGTTTTCAAATTATAACAAAAAAAATCCGGTATTGCAAATACGGCCTTTCAGCGCCTCGGGGACGAAGATTATAAGGCTGTGAGGGTCAATCGACCAAAAAATCTACAAAATGACCCAAAAGTGGCCGTTTATGCAAAGTCAACCTTCCGGCGTCCCTTTCGGGTACATTCGACTGTTTTTGAAAACGGCATCACTCAACATATTTACAACGAAAAAATCAATTTCGATATTTTTGGTTATTTTTGGAAAAGGGGAGGTTGGACCCGATGAAGGTTGCCTACGTATCTCACACCATGTGAGAATCAAACCAGCGTAGTTCGGTAATAAAAGAACTAAATCATTTTAAGAAAAGAAAACAAACTATTTTTAAACAGCATTTCTAAAACAAATTATTTCCAGAGAAACTAATTTATCTTTAATAAATCAAATTTTTTTTTTTTGCATTTTCAAAAAAAATTATTTTCAAAGGAACTAAGAAAATTTATTTGGAATTTTTGCATTTTTCAAAATTATTTTCAAAGAAACTAAACTATTATTCGTAAAATTAAGAAAATTTATTTGGAATTTTTTTTTTTTGCATTTTTCAAAATTTATTTTCAAAGAACTAACTATTTTCCATAAAACTATTTTGACTCTATACTCTGACATCTTCCATTCCTTACCCTATTTTTTTAACAAACCGGTCGGCATGTAAGATCGAAACAAATAAATGCACACAGAAAGATGCAACAAGTTGGTCTTTTGTTTCGGGTACACCTGTCCTAGACAGGCCCGACCCCTGTGTTGAGCCTCCTAAGTCAAATATGCACATGATGCAAATAAACGTTCCTATCGGGGATCCGGCATAAGGTTTTGTTATTCTAAGTCATCGTCCTGTTGGAAAAAGTGTCTAGATTGGCTTTAACTCGAGCGGACAACTCCAGCCGGGGAGTGTCAGTGCACCGGTAGCATGGCTTTACGACTTAATTGACAAAACTCTCCGCCTAAACATGTGTGACTACAAATCTTTCACCGGGTGCCAAGCACCATAGCTATCTTAAGAAAAACGGGCTATGTCCAACAAATGCCCGATATTATATTTCAAAAGACTTAGAAGAGAAAAATGGGTATCGGCACAATTTATATACAATTCACAAAATATCAAAGCGGTAAAAGCAACATTTAGCACATCAAATACAAACATATAATAAAAATCGGATAATAAGCCAAATACAACAATTATTCAAAGCTCGAATTCTTAAACCCTGAACCAGTGGTTCTGGGTTTGTGTATCCCCAGCAGAGTCGCCAGAGCTGTCACACCTCCTTTTGGCGCGCCCCCTACCCCGGAAGGTAGATGCGTGACGAGTTTTTCCAATTTAAGTGATAATATTCGAAACGGAATTGTTCTATTTATTTCAGAGTCGCCACTTGGAATAAATTATGGTGTTCCAAGTCACCAATTTATTCAAATCCTGAATCGAGGAAATTTCGACTTTCCAAATCAATTCTGCGAACCAGAAATTCTAAGTAAGGAATTCTGTTGACCCGAGAGAAGGTGTTAGGCACCCCCAAATCCCTGGTTCTAGCACGGTCGCTTCAATTATTGTAAATGGCTAAATTATCTGCTTTTAATACATGTTAAACCTACGTGCGAATTTTACCTTTTAACTGCTTTTATTATTATTGTTAATTTTTTTTTAAGAATTGCAACGTCGCAAAAATGTATCTCGAACAACGTTGTACTAGTACACCCACGGTTGTCAGCACATTTTGGCTCCGTTGAGATTTGGATTTGGGTCACATAAATGTGCACCCGAATTTAAGAGAGAAATTATTAACTACGCGCCTAAAGCAAATACGCGTTTTTAACTTTGCGAGTGTCATGGAAATTTGCTAAATGGCATACCTCGAGTTCTAAGAATTTTAAAATTAATTAAGTGAGGGCCAAGAGTTGTGAAATTTTATTTGATATGGCACGCCCAAACAAACCAGTGATTTCATTTAATAACTTTTGAGTTAGCTTAAAATGCATGTCTGAAGCTCATGAATTTTCGAAACCACGCAAGTACTAACCATTTTGAGAATGTCAAATGTACCTCAAACAGTCATTATTTCCTCATGTAAACCAATATGCACCAAAGTTTGTTGACTACATCTGTTAACCGAAATAAAATTTAATCACTGTAGATATTGGAACTCATTAAAGTGAGCAAATTAATTGTCTTTTAGACTACTTTTCTGAGGAGATGTCGCCTAGTCATACGCACTCTAAGGCGAAAACCATTTTTCATTCCTCAGTTAGAGAAATAGGCAAGCATTTTGCAATATTGTCATGATGGTACCATCCAAATTAAATCAAACAAAACAGTACAGGTAGAATATAACAACCAATTGCATTAAGCCATTGCAAAAAGAAGCAACTTTTGAAAGAGAATCGAATAACTACAAAGATGCGGAAGCAAATTTTAAAACAGAAATGTGTAATCGTAAAACTTACACCGGTACTAATGACTGAACATGATAGGGCTCAACGTCGATTTCCAAATTCTTAACAATGAACTCAAACCCGAAAATATGATCCGACTTTGCACATGAAACCTTGCCAGAACTCGACGGACCTCTAACTCGCCGGAAACTCGATGACGAACAAACTGAAAACGAGCTATTTATGGCTGGTTTTGGATGGTATTTTGTTGGATCTCTGATGCTGATTTTGGGACAGCTTTTCTTGAATTTTTTGGACTGGTTTTTCAGCAACTTCGCAACTAGTTTGGCTGCTCTTTGGAGCTATTTTTGCAGACAGTTTTTGGGGCTGATTTGCTGAGTTTCTAGAACTGTTTTGGGATGAGAAAAGGATGGTTTTCAAGCTGGATTTTGGGGAGCTACTATTGGTTGTGCTGAAGGAGAAAGGGCTCGTTGGTTTGGTTCTGTGTGGTGTCCCAGAAGAGAGCTGGTCATTTGGAGAAGACGATGCTCAAGGGGGTGGGGGTCGTTTATTAAGAAGTTCTGCTGCTGCCCGGCCTTTTTTTATTAGGTGTGTAAGTGTGTTGTGTTTATAAGAAAGATTAGAGAGATAAGAGAGATGAAAGTTGTGGTGTTGTTGGAGTGTAATGTGGGGGAGTTGGGGAAAAGGGATAAAGTGAGAGGGGACAAGGAAAAGTGGGGGACAATGGAAAAAAGAAGAGTGGGGGACCAACTAATGGGACAAATGGAAAGCGGGAAAAATGGGCAAAGTGGGGAAAGTGGAAAAAGTGGGTAAAGTGAAAAAATTTCAAATATTATCAAAAATTAGTTGTTAACAATGTGTGATTACTAAATCTGATAAATCCTAACACTAACAAGTTTGTTGTTTCATAATCCCTATCCAGTCAGTTGTTAGCATGTTCTGGCACCACACCGTTATCTGACCAGATCTAAAAGACCCCTACCTTCAAACATGACTACTTCAGAGCACAGCGCCAAGGAAGAAAGGCCCACTAGCCAGCTTTTGAAAGAAGCCATGGAAAAGATAGAACGAATAGGACTAGAAATGAGTGCGATGCACTTGGCTTTGGCAAACGCACAAAAGAGCCCTGAGTTACCCGTTAACCCTACATCAGGACATACTTCGGAGTATTTGCACCTAGGTCCTTCAACGCATATACCCAGTCATCATTATTATCAGGGGAGAAGCCTCTATGACACTCAAACTCCGCCACTAAACAAATATTTTCCACCACCAAGCACTCCCATTTTTATGGGACCCCCGCCAGCCACGCTCCAAAGATCAAATAGCGAGCCGTTATTCCCGGCTCATGATACTTAGTACTATCCCCCGGAACCCACTTTCAATGCACCAGAACCTCACAACCCTCGCATGGAAATCCCGACGGAGCAAGAAAGGCCACCGACAAGGGCCTTGGAGCAAGATGATATGGCAAGGAAGGTCAAAAGCATTGAACAGACCCTCAGAAGCATGCACGGATTGGGTAATCAGGTCAGTGTGGCCTACAAAGATCTGTGTCCCTTCCCCGATGTTCAGTTGCCGGCAGGGTTCAAAATGCCCAAGTTTGATTTATATGAGGGACATGGTGACCCGATGGAACATCTGAGGGGCTTTTGTAGCAAGATGAGAGGAGCAGGTGGGAGATACGAGCTGTTGATAGGATACTTTGTTCAAAGTCTAAGTGGGTCGGCACTTGAATGGTACACTAGGAAAGATCCTAGTAGATGATACACTTGGGACGATTTGGCCTAAGCATTCGTCGCACACTTTCAGTACAATCTAGAGATAGTTCCTGACCGTCTCACGTTACTGAGGACTGTGAAGAAACCCGGAGAAACTTTCCGTGAGTTTGGCTTCCGTTGGAGAGAGCAAGCAGCCAGGGTGGACCCTCCCATGAGAAAGGGAGAGATGGTGGAGTATTTCTTGCAAACACTGGATCCAACATATTTTGGCCATCTGGTAACAATGGTTGGAAAGACTTTCAGTGAGGTGGTAAACGTTGGAGTCATGATAGAAGAAGGACTGAGGTCCGATAAGATCTTGAGCTACTCGGCGCTCAAAGCCACCACCCAAGCTATTCAAAGTGGAGCAGGGGGTGCGCTAGGTCAGAAGAAAAAAGAAGAGGTCGCCACAGTGGAAGCAGGAAACTGGTCCAGATCCAACAGATCATACTATAGCCAACCCAGACCCCACACCCCAAATTATCAATATTCCTCACACCACTCACCACAACATTACTATCCCCCATAAGAACCACATTTTTCCGTGCACCAGGCACAAGCATACAATCAACCACCGGTTCACCCACAATGGCGCGCACTGGCTCCCCAACATGCATATACACCTCCTCAAAACACCTATCCACCACAAAATACATACCCGCCACCCAAAATGCTTATCCTCCACCAAGGGCATACAGGAACCCGCCGGGAGCAGGTTTCCGCGGAAATCAAGCTTCCAAAAATGATAGGGTACAAAGGCAAAGAACCTTTACCGAATTAGGAGAAACATACACCGCCTTATTCCACAAATTAAGGTAGGTAGGTTTGTTAAGTCCTGTCGAGCCTAGGGTACAAAACCCCCCCGCCCCAGAATTTGGACCAATCAAAGAGTTGTGAGTACTGTTCGGGGATGTTAGGACATGAAACCGAAAGGTGTTGGAGATTGAAACACGCTGTGAAAGATCTCATTGACACCCGTAAGATCGAGGTCCAAACACCCGAAGCGCCCAACATTAATCAAAACCCATTGCCGGCACACCACGAGACCCAAATGATTGAGTTCGTGCATGAGAGAGGAGAGACGAAGAAACCATCACAAATAGTGATGATGATCCGAGCTACTCCGAAAGAAAAAATGATGGGTAAGGAAGTTGTGATAGGTGTGGAGAAGGTAGAGGTTGAATCTATAGTGATAGTGGAAGAGAATGTAGCCGTTGCTCTGGAGAGTTCAGGATCTACCAAAGTGGTACTATCGGGGGCACCACTCGCACCCGTGTTCGTTGTAAAGAGAGTTTGCCGAGAACCGGTCATTGTCAAACCGGTAGTTCAATTGCTGATAATTATCAACAAGGCGGTGCCTTGGAAATATGAGAAAGCAGCAATGATATACCGGGGCAAGCAGTTGGAGGAGAACATATGTGAGGCGTATAGATTGACTCGTTAAGGGAGATGCTTTGCTCCCGCCAAGTTAAGAAAGCCTAGCTCAGCAATAAACAAAGAAGCCAGTGACGGATGAAGAAGCCGAGGAGTTTTTAAAGAAAATGAAGGCCCAAGATTATTCCATTTTGGAGCAATTGAGGAAGACTCCGGCTCAAATTTCTCTGTTGTCTTTGTTGATCCATTCCAGTGACCATTGCCAGGCGCTAATGAAAATCCTGAACGAGGCTCACGTTACGGACAAAATCTCGGTGAATCACTTGGAGAAGATGGTGCAGAAAATTTTCGAAGTGAATCGAGTGACCTTTTCTGACAATGAGTTACCAATAGAGGGCACAAAACACAACAAAGCCCTATATTTAACGGTGAAGTGTGAAGACTCGGTGGTCACCCGAGTACTGGTTGATAATGGGTCTAGTGCCAACATCTGTACCTTTGCTGCTTTGAACAAGTTGAGAATTGATCACAACCAGATTCATAAGAACATCGTCCGCGTTCGAGGTTTTAACGGAAGTGGTACCAACACGGTGGGCGACATCATACTGGAATTAACCATTGGTCCAGTTGAGTTCACCATGGAATTCCAGGTGGTCGACGTAACAGTATCCTACAATCTTCTACTTGGACGACCTTGGATCTATACTGCCAAAGCGGTACCTTCCACATTACACCATATGGTGAAATTTGAATGGGACAGGCACGAGATAGTTGTGTGCGGAGCTGACGGCACAAGCCTTGGAGGAGATGATATTGTGCCATTTATAAAGATGGAAGATGACAAAGGACCGTGGGTGTACCAAGTCTTCGACGGGGTTCTAGTGGCAGAAATTTCTGAAGGAGAGAACCTCCCACTCCACGGCATAGCTCCCGCAACCGTCATGACAATCTCCGAGATGCTGGGAGATGGGTTTGTGCCAGGAAAGGGCCTGGGGGTAGAGCTTCAGGGTATTGTTCAACTTGTATCTTTACCCGAAAATTCAGGGACATTTGGATTGGGGTTCAAACCCACTGTGGAAGATATACAACGAGCCAAGAGAACGAAGAAGAGAGTTTGGGTTCTCCCCAAGCCAGTTCCACGTCTGTCCAAATCTTTTGTCAAAGCAAGGGCCAAGAAACCGACGGTTCCGAAAATCCAAGGACCATTGATCGGTATGAATGGGGATTTAGAACAGACCTTTGAAAAAATGTTTGCTGATGTCCATATGTTAGAAGCCGGAGAGGGTTCCACCAGAGCGGACATACAATTTGTGGGGCCTAGAGCCAAAATCAACAACTGGGTGGCCACTCCTCTTCCCACTCGAAGGGAGTCTTGGTAGTCGGCTTTGGATTTCCTTTCTTGTTTCCTGGGTTATCCCAGAATTGTAATCCTTTTGTTTTTATTTGTATTTTTCTTCAAGTGTGAAACTATTTATTCCGCATTTTCTTAATAAGAACGAAAGTTTCCTTTCTTTTCCGGTTTTAATTTTTATTTCTTCTTTTCCGAACAGTTCTTCTTTTACTGGTCCTAAAGACATGGAATGCACAACGGATCCTCGACCTAGTCTAAATAATCAATCCAACTCCAACTTAATTGAACCAGAGTTTGAGTTAAATAACGAATCTGAATGCGAAGAGGATGAGGACTTTGAGGAAATAAGCAGGGAATTGTGCCAATTCGAAAAGAAACGGAAGCCCAATCTACATAAAACTGAAGTTGTTAATTTAGGGAATACAGATGAGGTTAGGGAAACCAAAATCAGCATCCATATTGAGCCAAATACTAAGGAGGAACAAATCAAAACCCTCATTAAATTCAAAGATGTTTTTGCGTGGTCATACGATGACATGCCAAGATTGAGCACCGATTTAGTGGTCCATAAATTGCCCACTGACCCGGCATACCCTCCTGTCAAGCAAAAACTGAGGAAGTTTAAGACAAATATGAGCGTGAAGATTAAGGAAGAAGTGACCAAATAGTTACAGGCTAAAGTTATTCGCGTTACTCGATATCCCGATTGGTTGGCCAATGTAGTACCAGTGCCAAAGAAAGATGGGAAGATCAGGATATGTGTTGATTATCGCAATCTCAACAAGGCAAGCCCTAAGGATAATTTTCCATTGTCCAACATCCATATCTTAATTGATAATTGCGCTGGGCGCGAGATCAGATCCTTCATGGATTGTTATGCCGGATATCATCAGATCTTGATGGATGAAGAAGATGCAGAAAAGACAGCTTTCATTACGCCATGGGGAACTTATTGCTACAGAGTAATGCCATTCTGTTTTAAGAAAGCTGGGGCAATGTACATGAGAGCAATGACCACTGTGTTTCATGACATGATACACAAAGAGATTGAAGTGTACGTGGACGATGTGATCATAAAGTCTAGGCGGCAAGAGGATCATATAACAGACCTAAGGAAGTTCTTCCAAAGACTTCGAAGGTATGATATCAAGCTCAACCCGGCCAAATGTGCTTTTGGGGTTCCCTCAGGAAAGTTGTTAGGATTCATCGTCAGCCGGCGAGGCATTGAGTTGGACCCATCCAAGATCAAATCCATCCAGGACTTGCCACCGCCGAGGATTAAAATAGAGGTAATGAGTCTATTGGGAAGATTGAATTATATCAGCAGATTCATTGCTCAACTCACAGCAACCTGTCAGCCCATATTTCGGTTGTTGAAGAAAGATGCTGCGGTAGAATGGATGACGGAATGTAAGGAAGCCTTTGACCAAATCAAGAGGTATTTATCGAATCCACCCGTGTTAGTTCCACCTGAACCAGGAAGACCATTGATTCTCTATCTAACGAAACTGGAAAATTCTTTTGGCTGTGTACTGGGGCAACATGATAGTACAGGGAGAAAGGAGCAAGCCATCTACTATCTCAGCAAGAAGTTTACAGTGTATGAGGTCAAGTATACTCAACTAGAGAAGACATGCTGTGCCTTGACTTGGGTAGCTCAAAAGTTGAAACATTATCTGTCATCATATACTACTTATCTCATTTCATGCTTGGACCCATTGAAATATATCTTCCAAAAACCTATGCCCACAAGGAGGCTAGCAAAGTGGCAGATATTACTCACGGAGTTTGATATCGTCTATGTGACGAGGACGACCATGAAGGCCCAAGCGTTGGCTGATCACTTAGCCGAAAACCCTGTTGATGAAGAGTATGAGCCATTGAGGACGTATTTCCCCGATGAAGAAATGGTGCATATAGATGAGGTGGAATCAACGGAGGAACCGGGATGGAAGCTTTTTTTTTATGGAGCCGCAAACTCAAAAGGAGTTGGAATAGGAGCAGTTCTCATTTCAGAAACAGGACATCACTATCCTATTACGGCACAACTACGATTCTATTGCACCAACAACATGGCTGAATATAAGGCTGGTATTTTGGGATTACGGTTAGCTACAGACATGGATGTCCAGGATGTCTTGGTCTTAGGAGACTCGGACCTCATGATACATCAAATTCAAGGAGAATAGGAGACGCGGGATTTGAAACTTATACCATATCGACGATGCTTGCACGATCTAAGCAAGCGATTTCGATCGGTGGAGTTCAGACACATTCCGAGAGTTCACAATGAGGCCGCTGATGCATTGGCCACCTTGGCGTCAATGTTGCATCACCCAAACAAAGTTCATGTTGACCCGTTGCATATCCAGGTTCATGAGCAGCATGCTTACTGTAGCATGATAAAGAAGGAAATGGATGGCGAGCCATGGTTTCATGATGTCAAAGAATACCTCAGAATGGGAATATACCCAGAGTAGGCGACTGGAGATCAAAAGAGAGCTATTCGGCGATTGGTGAATGGAATTTTCCTTAGTGGAGGAGTGTTGTACAAAAGAACCCTGGATTTGGGATTGTTGCAATGTGTAGATGCAGGTCAAGCCACAACAGTGATGACAGAAGTACATGCCGGAGTTTGTGGACCGCACATGAGCAAATATGTATTGGAAAAAAAGATCCTATGGGCAGGTTATTACTGGCTTACTATGGAGCGTGATTGTATAAGTTTCGTACGGAAGTGCCATCAGTGTCAGGTACATGGAGATTTGATTCATTCTTCACCAACGGAATTGCATACGATGTCAGCACCATGGCCATTTGTTGCGTGGGGCATGGATGTCATTGGACCTATTGAGCCGGCAGCTTCCAACGGTCATAGGTTCATTCTAGTAACCATTGATTATTTCAACAAGTGGGTGGAGGCAAAGACATTCAAGTCGGTGACCAAGAAGGCAGTGGTAGACTTTGTCCATTCCCATATCATCTGTAGATTTGGGATCCCAAAGATGATAATCACAGACAATGGTGCTAATCTTAACAGTGGTTTGATGAAAGAGGTATGTCGACAGTTCAAGATTACACATTGCAATTCCACCCCATATCGTCCCAAAGCGAATGGCGCGGTTGAAGCAGTGAACAAGAATAAAAAAAGATATTGAGGAAGATGGTAAAAGGGTCTAGGCAGTGGCATGAAAAGTTGCCATTTGCATTATTGGGTTATCGCACTACTGTCCGGACTTCGGTAGGTGCAACTCCTTACTTGTTGGTATATAGAACTGAAACATTAATACCAGTAGAGGTGGTAATTCCATCTCTCTGAATTGTCGCTGAAGCCGAGATTGATGAAGATGAATGGGTCAAAGCACGGCTAGAACAGTTGAGCTTAATCGATGAAAAAAGATTGGCAGCCGTATGTCATGGCCAATTGTATCAAAAGAGAATAGCGAGAGCATACAATAAGAAGGTGCGCCCCAGAAAATTTGAAGTAGGGCAACAAGTGTTGAAACGGATTCTCCCGCATCAAATTGAAGCAAAGGGCAAGTTCGCCCCAAATTGGCAAGGACCTTATATTGTGACCAGGGTGCTATCCAACGGCGCTTTATGTATGACATCTATTGAAGGAAGAAGCACCGACATGGCCATCAATTTTGATGCAGTCAAGAGATATTATATGTAATTTCCTTGATCATAATAATTATTTGCTCGTTTGTCTGTATTTGGTATTTATTGCGTAATGAAATGACGGAGGCAGTTCTTTCTTCTATCCAAACACTTTCAACCTTTGTTTTCCCTTTTGAGCCTTAATTATTTTATTTCACACCCCTCTCTTGGAATCGTTAAAGATAAAAGAAAAAAATGAATGAAAATTGATGATAAGAAAAACACAAGAAAAATGAACAGTGAACTACGTTTGACCTGATTCCTCAAGAAGGATACGTAGGTGCCACGCGGCTCGGTCACAACGTGACAAATGTCACGCAATTCAAAAAATCCCCAAACAAGAAAACTGGAGCAAAAGTTATGTTTCCTTTTAAAGAAATTTGGTTCCAAGAGTTGTATTCCTTTACTCATCAAGTTATTTAAAATTTCTTGATGATTTTTTTCTTACCCACACAAAACCCTATCTTATGTCCAAAAGACCTTCCGATCATTGTTTAATAAGTGTCAGGACAGGAAGATGAGAGCCCAGGGTAATACACTGATCCTCGACTTAAAAGGATCATGGGCTGAGAGAATTCCCGACAGAGAAAATCTTATCAGCAGCACTCCAATCCCCAACTGAAAATAAAATGAGAGTCTTACCGGTGAAAACCTTCATAGGCATTGTAAGGTGACGTAAGCTGAGATGAATTAAAATGAGAGATTCTTAATGTGAAAATCTTCACAGGCACCTTAAGGCGATGGGAATTGAGATAAATGGGAGAGTCTCATTAGTGAAAACCCTCGAAGGGCGCTATGAGTCGACAGGACGAGTTTGGCGGAAAGGATCCACATGGGCAAAGAATTGCACATCAGTTTACCCCCGACAAAAGAGGCCATCAGAAAGTTTGATTGATACAAATAGACTGGGCCGTTTAATCCGGAATGCACGACATGATCATTGGGAACAATCATACCATCCAGATAAGTTCTTTTCTTTTCTTTTCTCAGCATATTATTCAAAAATATTTTCTCTTTTCTTTTTCATCTCTTTGTCCAAAAGACTTTTCTAGAAATTTGTTCTCTTTGTATTTAAAAGAAAGGTTTTCCAGAGTCTATTACCAGCCGCCGAGACATTACAATGGAGAATATAGAGAAAAGTTGAGAAGTAATGGTTAAAGAACTTATAAATCAAGTTCCAAGAAGACCCTCGACAAGACTCCGATGGATTACTGACCAAGTTTTAAGATGGTCAAGACCACACAGAAAAAGGAAGGAGAAATAGAAAATCCATCCATAGCAAATGATCCTAGTATCCGCATTTATAACATCTTGACCCCTGCAGTATTGAAGGAAAGAGTAACTCGTGAGGAGAGTGGTTTGGAGTAGAAAAGACTCCCCCAGAGTGTTTTGAAGCAAGAGAAGGGGAAACGAATAAATGGAAAGTACATCCCCAACAGAGAAATCATCCCCAGCAAGTGAAATTATCCTCAACCAATTGGGAAGCACATAGTAATAAAGATAGAAGAAAAAGAAAATAAACAGTCCCGGCAAGAGTGTCAAGATTACTCACCATGTTTTTAAAACAAACAAAATTTTCTTTGGTCTTACAGGAAATTAAATTTTGGAAATGGCAGGGAGACATGCCACAAGGAAAGTCACACGAACTGGGGCATAAAATTTTTTGTCAGTCAAAAATATTTCTCGGTTGAACGAGGAAATAATTTTCATGTCTTAGTAATTAATCGCCCACCTGTATAATAAGGGAATACATTTTCATGTCTTAGAAATAGGCACCCACCTGTATAACGAGGGAATAATTTTCATGTCTTAGCAATTAGGCGCCCACCTGTATAACAAGGGAATACATTTTCATGTCTTAGAAATAGGCGCCCACCTGTATAACGAGGAAATAATTTTCATGTCTTAGTAATTAGGCGCCCACCTGTATAACAAGGGAATACATTTCAAGTCTTAGCAATTAGGCGCCCACCTGTATAACAAGGGAATAATTTTCATGTCTTAGTAATTAGGCGCCCACATGTAAAACAAGGGAATAATTTTCATGACTTAGCAATTAGGCGCCCACCTGTATAACAAGGGAATAATTTTCATGTTTTCATGTCTTAGTAATTAGGCACCCACTTGTATAACAAGGAAATAATTTTCATGTCTTAGTAATTAGGCGCCCACCTGTATAACAAGGGAATAATTTTCATGTCTTAGCAATTAGGCGCCCACCTGTATAACAAGGGAATAATTTTCATGTCTTAGTAATTAGGCGCCCACCTATATAACAAGGGAATACATTTTCATGTCTTAGAAATAGGCGCCCACCTATATAACGAGGGAATACTTTTCATGTCTTAGCAATTAGGCGCCCACCTGTATAACAAGGGAATAATTTTCATGTCTTAGTAATTAGGCGCCCACCTATATAACAAGGGAATACATTTCATGTCTTAGAAATTAGGCGCACACCTGTATAATAAGGGAATAATTTTCATGTCTTAGTAATTAGGCGCCCACTTGTATAACAAGGGAATACATTTTCCCGTCTTAGA
Source organism: Nicotiana noctiflora (assembly GCA_032618575.1). Taxonomy (NCBI): domain Eukaryota; kingdom Viridiplantae; phylum Streptophyta; class Magnoliopsida; order Solanales; family Solanaceae; genus Nicotiana; species Nicotiana noctiflora. The sequence goes on from JASVEL010003281.1 coordinate 50,824, forward strand.
AATAGGCGCCCACCTGTATAACAAGGGAATACATTTCATGTCTTAGTAATTAGGAGGCCCACCTGTATAACAAGGGAATACATTTTCATGTCTTAGAAATAGGCGCCCACATGTATAACGAGGGAATACTTTTCATGTCTTAGCAATTAGGCGCCCACCTGTATAACAAGGGAACAATTTTCATGTCTTAGTAATTAGGCGCGCACCTGTATAACAAGGGAATACATTTCATGTCTTAGAAATTAGGCGCCCACCTGTATAACAAGGGAATAATTTTCATGTCTTAGTAATTAGGCGCCCACCTGTATAACAAGGGAATACATTTTCATGTCTTAGCAATTAGGTGTCCACCTGTATAACAAGGGAATAATTTTCATGTCTTAGTAATTAGGCCTCCACCTGTATAATAAGGGAATATATTTTCATGTCTTAGAAATAGGCACCCACCTGTATAACGATGGAATACTTTTCATGTCTTAGCAATTAGGCGCCCACCTGTATAATAAGGGAATAATTTTCATGTCTTAGTAATTAGGTGCCCACCTGTATAACAAGGGAATACATTTCATGTCTTAGCAATTAGGCGCCCACCTCTGTATAACAAGGGAATAATTTTCATGTCTTAGTAATTAGGCGCCCACCTGTATAACAAGGGAATACATTTTCATGTCTTAGAAATAGGCGCCCACCTGTATAACAAGGGAATACATTTCATGTCTTTGCAATTAGGCGCACGCCTGTATAACAAGGGAATAATTTTTATGTCTTAGTAATTAGGCGCCCACCTGTATAACAAGGGAATACATTTTCATGTCTTAACAAATAGGCACCCACCTGTATAACGAGGGAATACATTTTCATGTCTTAGCAACTAGGCGCCCATCTGTATAACAAGGGAATAATTTTCATGTCTTAGTAATTAGGCGCCCACCTGTATAACAAGGGAATAATTTTCATGTCTTAGTAATTAGGCGCCCACCTGTATAACAAGGGAATAATTTTCATGTCTTAGAAATAGGCGCTCACCTGTATAATGAGGGAATACTTTTCATGTCTTAGAAAATAGGCACCCACATGTTAACAAGGGAATAAATTTTCATATCTTAGCATTAGGCGGCCACCTGTATAAAAAGAGGAATATTTTTTAGTTTTGTTTACATAGCAGGTATTGAAACCGGCACCCACCATGAAGGCAGAGGGACGCATCGGAAGATCCCTAGCACAAATCTAAGTTCATAAGCGAGAAAACAGGCAACAGTGGCTGGACAAGCTCTTCATGTTACAGGTTTTAAAACCAGTAACCCATCCTAAAGCAGAAGGTTATAGCAAAGTTCTCAGCGCAAAATCCAAGCGCATAAGTCAGAAGAGATATGAGACACACCCGGAGAGAAACAACTTTCAAACTTTGTCTACCCCCCTCAACATAGCAGACTCGACAGAGAAAGCTATATCCACAGCAGATTGAGCAAAACGAGGAACGCTGATGTTCAAAGAAGCAAAGGCCGGAGCCGCCTCCAAGTTCTCGAAAGGAAGCACTGAAAGAATCACAAGATGACAAGAACGCAAGGCGATATGAAGACTGTAACGACCCAACCGGTCGTTTTAGAAAATTACGCGCCAATCCCTAATTTAACTGTTTCCCTAAGTTCATTTCTGCTATTGTGGTTTGCCTGGAGAGTCGGTTCTGAAATTTGGAGCATTTTGGGACACTTAGTCCCTAAATGAGAGCTTTAAAGCTAGAAAATGATCCGTAGCTGGAACAGTGTTAAGATGATCTCGGAACGGAAATCCGATGGTTCCATTAGCTCCGTTAGGTGATTTCGGGGTTGGGAGTGCGTTCAGAATGTATTTTGGAGGTCTTTAGCTCAATTAGGCTTGAAATGCCGAAGGTTGAAATTTTGGCGAATCCGAACGATAGGTGAGATTTTGATCCGGGGATCGGAATGGATTTTCGACAATTTCTGTAGCTTCGTTATGTGATTTTGGATATGTCTGTAAATTTTCAGGTCATTTGGACGTCGTTTGGTTGGGTTTTGGATCGAATGTTAATTTTGAAAGTTTTGAAGAAACTTAGGCTTGAATCCGTGTGTAATTGGTGATTTTGATGTTTAGGATGGTGTTTTTATGATTGGAACAAGTTCGTATCGTGTTTTGGAATATGTTGGTGGTTTTCGTTGGGGTCTCGGGGGCCTCGGGAGGATTTCGGACCATCGATCGGGCATTTGAACTTGGAAAAGGCCTGCTGTAAAATTGCAGGTTTCTGCCCAGGCATTAAGCCTTCGCGTTCGCGAGGCATGGGCCGCGTTCGCGAAGGCTTGGCAGAGTAAAGCATCGCGTTCGCGATAAGGGGTGTCGCGTTCGCGTAGGCAAGGTAAGGTGAAGCTTCGCGTTCGCGTGACTTGGGGTCGCGATCGCGTAGAAGAAAAGGGTAGAGCTTCGCGTTCGCGTGGGAGTGTATGCGTTCGCATAGAGGAAGGACCCGGCGGCTGGGAGATTGTTCATCGTGAACGCGTGATGGAGCGTCGCGTTCGCGAAGGGTAACTAGGGCTGAGTATCGCGAACGCGTGGGATGGCGTCGCGTTCGCGAAGAAGAAGTTGGGTTGTTCATCGCGAACGCACGAACAGTACCGCGAACGCGATGAACAATGGGGTTTGGCAGTGAGCTTAAGTTCAGAACATAACACCCGCGACCCCCATACACAAAAACGCCATTTTTGAGCTCCAAGAGAGGGTTTTGAAGGGGAAACGCTGGTATATCATCGGGAAATCATCGGGGGTAAGTTTCTTGACCTTAATTCGTTGGTTTATCATGAAAGCCGTGATTATTTCACTGAAAATGGGGGATTAAAGGTGGGTTTGAGCCCTAGGCCTAAATGTTAGAAAATCTCCGATTTGAGTGGGCAAATGGAGTCCGATTTTGGTAAATTTTATATGCCTAGACTCGTATTGAGATAAGGAACCCGAATATATAATTTTCGTGATTTTTCGATAAGCGTACCGAAAGTCGGGTTTTGACAACTTGTGGGTTTTAGTATATTTTGAGTTATTTTGATTAGGTAATGCCCAATTGGCCTATTTTGATGTGATTCTATTGATTTTTATCCAGATACTACACTTGTGGAGGCCGACATTCGCGGCAAGAGGGTTATTTCTTAGCGGTTTCGTACTGGAATTGAGGTAAGTGGCTTGTCTAACTTCGTGTGGGGGACTTTCACCCCTAGGATATTATTGTGATATTTTAAATGCCTTGTACGCGAGGTGACGGGCGTGTACATGCACTGGTTGTTGAACACATACTTTACTCAAAATGTTCAATGAGCGATATTCCTGTTTTTAGCTGTTAAATTCGATATTCCTACCAGGTAGTGGTTAGAAAAGCATGATTTGATAGTATTTAACTGTCTAGTTGCCTAATTGTCTTACTTGAGTTTTCTTGGTAATCGCTGGCGCTGTCTATCGGCGAAGTTATAATCAAGCATATTATACTTCTCTCTGTGTATTCCTTTTACTTGTATTGAAATATGGACTACGGGTTCGATTCCCGAGATCCTGAGATTATTGAAATGTGGACTACGGGTTCGATTCCCGAGATCCTGAGATTTATTGAAATATGGACTACGGGTTCGATTCCCGAGATCCTGAGATTATTGAAATGTGGACTACGGGTTCGATTCCCGAGATCCTGAGATTATTGAAATGAGGACTACGGGTTCGATTCCCGAGATCCTGAGATTATTGGTAGGGACTGCGGGTTCGATTCCCGGAGATCCTGAGTTATTGAGATATTATTGAGACATGGGCTGCGGGTTCGATTCCCGGAGACGCAGAGGTACTGAGAATGGGATCGTGGGTTCAATTCCCACAGATCCTGGATTTGTTTATCTGAGTTGGTTATTTGTTGTTAGCTTAATTGTAGACAGTTGCAGTAATCATCATAATGTTGTTGTTTCGGAAATTATTATCATTTAAACTGTTTATTTTGTTATCATCATTATATTATTGTTTTCTCAGTAGGGCCCTGACCTACCTCGTCACTACTCCATCGAGGTTAGGCTTGGCACTTACTGAGTACCGCCGTGGTGTACTCATGCTACTCTTCTGCACACTTTTGTTGTGCAGATCTAGGTACATCAGAGCAGGCTCGTGCTAGGTGATTCCGCAGCTTTCTGGGAGACTTCGAGGTATGATCTGCTACGTCCGCGGATCCGGAGGCTTCCCTTCTATTCTAGTAGCACTAGTTGACATTTTTCTTCATTTCGTTGTTAGATACTCTTTACACATAGAGCCATAGTTGTATTTCTCTTTTAGTATGTGTTACCGTGGGGTTCGGATCTTGGTAGTGTTTTATTCATTGTGTGACGGATGTATGTGCCAAGCGGCACGAATTACATATCTTTTATGCTATTTTTCCGCTATTTCTTATTTAAGTGTTTATAACTTGTATATTCCGCAATGTGTTAGGCTTACCTAGTCGTGGGGACTGGGTGCCATCACGACATATTCACAATTGGTGAACTAGGGTCGTGACAAGTTGGTATCAGAGCTCTAGGTTCATAGGAGTCACGGGACACAGACCGGTTACTTAGAGTCTCGCTGATCGATACGGAGACGTCCGTATTTATCTACGAGGGGCTATGTAACTGTTTAGGAAACTCTTCATTTCTTTTGGATTCCTTGTCGTGCGACATTTTTGGCATCAAAAATCTAAACTACTGCTTTCTATTCTCTCACAGATGGTGAGGACATGTGCTACTCGCGAGGATCAGGTACCCGCACCCCCTATTGCCGCCGTCAGAGGCCGAGGTAGAGGACGAGGACGCGCTCGAGGTGCAGCCACAGCACCCGCGCGCGTTGCCGCTGAGGTGCCATCGGTGGATCAGGTTGGAGTGCAGGCACCTGGTACACCGACTACAGCTGCTACTACTCCAGCACTCCAGGTGACCCTGACCCAGTTCATGAGTATGTATACCACTTTAGCTCAGGCAGGATTGCTTCCTCTCACTGCAGCTACATCTCAGGTCGGGGGAGGGGCTAGACTCCCATAGCCGCTACACCTGAGCAACGAGTGCCAGTGGGACAGGTTCCAGAGATTATGGTTATGCCTCCTGCCGCCCCAACACAGCGCGGAGGTGGGCAAGCTTCCTCCGAGGACGAACAACGTAGATTGGAGAGGTTCAAGAAATATGACCCTCCGGTGTTCAGCGGTTCGGCTACAGATGATGCATTGGGTTTTCTGGAGGAGTGTCATCGTATTCTTCGTACTATGGGGATTGTGGAGACCAGCGGGGTTTCCTTCACTGCTTTTCAGTTTCGTGGGGCCGCTTATGATTGATGGCGCACGTATGAGTTGGATAGTCCGGAGGAGTATGCTTCATTAACCTGGATGCAGTTTTCAGATCTGTTTTTGAGGGAGTTTGTTCCCCAGAGCCTTAGGGATTCTTGGCGCTCGGAGTTTGAGCGACTGCGACAGGGCTCCATGTTAGTATCGGAGTATGCTATCAGTTTTAGCCGTCTAGCCAGGCATGCACCGGCTTTGGTAGCCACGGTTCGGGAGAGAGTGCGGAGATTTATTGAGGGCCTTGTTCCGCCTATCCGATCCAGCATGGCCAGAGAGCTTGAGACAGATATATCTTATCAGCAGGCGGTTAGCATTGCCAAGAGGATCGAGAGTATGCTCCCTAGAGAGCGGAGGGAGAGAGAGGCCAAGAGGTCTCGTGAGTCGGGCCATTTCTCCGGTGCCCGCACTTCATCAGCCGGTCGTTTTGGCAGGGGTTATTCCGGTCGACCAGTTCACTCGGCATTGCCCGCAGCCGGTAGTACTCCAGGCCTTCCAGCATCTCAGGAGCCTTATTATGCTCCCCCAGTTTCCAGTGCACCTCCTGCGCGGGGTCCTTCCAGGGGTCAGACTAGTGGGGGTGAGGCCGGTCAGTCACAGCCACCGCGTCCTCCCAGAGCTTGTTTTGAGTGCGGGGATACTCGCCACCTGGTTAGGGAGTGCCCCAAGCGCAGGAGAGGAGCCCTCGTCGGTCATCACGACATCCGCGTGGTTCTCGGGGCCGGCAGGCTATCATTCCGGCCCCGAGCCGCCACTCCACCTGCCCGACCATCGAGGGCGGGGGTTAGGGTTCCGGAGGCCGCCCTCGAGAGGGGGGACAAGCCAGATTCTTTGCTATTCCCGATCGCGCTGCGATTGTTGCATCTGACTCCGTTATCACGGGTATTATTATGGTTAGTCACGGGGAGGCATCGGTTCTATTCGACCCTGGTTCCACTTTTTCATATGTGTCTTCTTACTTTGCTTCTCATCCGGGTGTGCCTCGGGATTCTTTGAGTGCCCCCATTTATGTTTCCACTCCGGTGGGTGATTCTTTGGTAGTGGACCGCGTATATCGGTCGTGTTTGGTCACTATTTGTGGTTTTGAGACTAGAGCGGATCTATTGTTGCTCGGGATGGTCGATTTTGATATAATTTCGGGCATGGACTGGTTGTCGCCCCATTATGCTATTCTTGATTGTCACGCCAAGATCATGACGCTGGCTATGTTAGGCATTCCACGTATTGAGTGGAGTGGTAGTCGAGATCACAACCCCAGCCGTGTTATTTCTTTTCTCAAAGCTCAGCGTATGGTTGAGAAGGGGTGTGCTGCTTATCTAGCCTATGTGCGGGACGTCGGTATTGACACTCCCTCTATTGATTCCGTTCATGTGGTACGTGACTTTGCTGATGTATTTCCAGCTGATCTTCCGGGCATGCCGCCCGACAGAGATATTGACTTTGCTATTGACTTGTTGCCGGGCACTCAGCCCATTTCTATTCCACCGTACCGTATGGCTCCTCCCGAGCTGAAGGAGTTGAAGGATCAGTTACAGGAGTTATTGGGCAAGGGTTTTATTCGACCCAGTGTCTCGCCTTGGGGTGCTCCTGTATTGTTTGTGAAGAAAAAGGACGGTTCTATGCGTATGTGTATTGACTATCGTCGGCTGAATAAGGTTACAGTGAAGAACCGGTATCCTTTGCCCCGTATTGATGATTTATTTGACCAGTTACAGGGCGCACATGTGTTTTCTAAGATTGATTTGCGCTCTGGGTATCACCCGCTAAAGATTCGGGAGCCAGATATCCCGAAGACTGCCTTCAGGACCCGGTATGGTCACTATGAGTTCCTCGTGATGTCTTTTGGTCTGACTAATGCCCCAGCGGCCTTTATGCATTTGATGCACAGTGTGTTCAGGCCTTATCTGGACTCGTTCGTGATTGTTTTCATTGATGATATTCTAGTATATTCCCGGAGCCGGGAAGAGCACGAGCAACATTTGAGGATAGTGCTTCAGATTCTGAGGGAGAAGCAGCTTTATGCCAAGTTCTCTAAATGTGAATTCTGGTTGAGTTCGGTGGCATTTTTGGGCCACGTGGTGTCGAGTGATGGTATTCAAGTAGATCCGAGGAAGGTGGAGGCTGTGGAGAGTTGGCCCAGACCCTCCTCCGCTACTGAGATTCGCAGTTTCCTTGGTTTGGCGGGCTATTACCGTCGTTTCGTAGAGGGTTCTCTTCGATTGCAGCACCTATGACTAGATTGACCCAAAAGGGTGCCCCTTTTCAGTGGACAGACGAGTGTGAGGCGAGCTTTCAGAAGCTCAAGACAGCTTTGACTTCGGCCCCTATATTGATGTTGCCTACAGGTACGGGGTCCTATACCGTATATTGTGATGCCTCACGAGTTGGACTCGGTGCGGTATTGATGCGGGACGGTAGGGTGATTGCCTACGCGTCGAGACAGCTGAAGGTGCATGAGAAGAATTACCCTGTTCATGATTTGGAGCTAGCTACCATTGTTCACGCCTTGAAAATTTGGCGTCATTATTTATATGGGGTTCCTCGTGAGATCTACACTGATCACCGGAGCTTGCAGCACTTGCTTAAGCAGAAGGACCTGAATATGCGTCAGATGAGATAGTTGGACTATGATATTACTATGACATTACTATTCTCTATCATCCGAGCAAGGCTAATGTGGTTGCCGATGCCTTGAGTCGTCGGGGAGAGAGTTTGGGGAGTTTAGCATATCTACCAGTTTCAGAGAGGCCTATGGCGATGGATGTTCAGGCTTTAGCCAGGCAGTTTGTTAGATTGGATCTTTCGGAGCCCAGCCGGATTCTGGCATGTGTGGTTTCTCGGTCTTCTCTATTTGACCGCATCAGGGAGCGTCAGTTCGACGACTCTCATTTGCTTGTCCTTCGGGATAGAGTTCGGCGTGGTGATGCTCGAGATGTTACCATCGGAGATGATGGAGTTATGAGGATGCAGGGGCGCATCTGTGTGCCCAATGTAGATGATCTTCGAGAGCTGATTCTAGCAGAGGCCCAAAACTCGCGGTATTCCATCCATCCGGGAGCCGCGAAGATGTATCAGAACTTGAAACAGCATTATTGGTGGAGGCGGATGAAGAGGGATATAGTTGATTATGTTTCTAGATGCCTCAACTGCCAGCAGGTGAAGTATGAGCATCAGCGTCCGGGTGGATTGATGCAGCAGATTGAGATTCCCGAGTGGAAATGGGAGCGCATTACCATGGACTTTGTATCCTGGACTTCCACGGACGGTTAGGAAGTTTGATTCCATTTGGGTCATTGTGGATCGGCTGACCAAGTCCGCCCATTTTATACCGGTGAGCACTACATATTCATCGGAGCGACTGGCGGAGATCTATATCAGGGAGATAGTTCGGCTGCATGGTATTCCAGTTTCCATCATTTCGGATAGAGGCACTCGGTTCACTTCACGGTTCTGGAGAGCCGTACAGCAGGAGTTAGGTACTCGGGTAGAGCTGAGCACAGCCTTTCACCCCCAGACTGATGGGCAGTCCGAACGCACTATTCATATTTTGAAGGATATGCTCCGTGCGTGCGTGATTGAGTTTGGAGGTTCATGGGATCACTTTTTGCCACTGGCGGAGTTTGCTTATAACAACAACTACCAGTCCAGTATTCAGATGGCACCGTATGAGGCCCTATATGGTAGGAGGTGCAGGTCTCCCGTGGGTTGGTTTGAGCCGGGCGAGGCCAGGCTGCTAGGTACTGATATGGTTTAGGATGCAATGGACAAGGTCAAGGTGATTCAGGACAGACTTCGTGCGGCCCAGTCTAGACAGAAGAGTTATGCGGACAAGAAGGTTCGCGATGTGGCTTTTATGGTTGGTGAGCGGGTTCTACTTCGAGTCTCGCCCATGAAGGGCGTTATGAGGTTTGGGAAGAAAGGGAAGCTGAGTCCCAGATTTATTGGTCCTTTTGAGATTTTGAGGCGTATTGGGGAGGTTACCTATGAGTTGGCCTTACCTCCCAGCCTAGCCGGATTCTATCCCATATTTCATGTCTCTATGCTCCGGAGATACCATGGTGACCCGTCGCATGTGTTGTATTTCACTTATGTTCATCTAGACGAGGATCTATCTTATGTTGAGGAGCCAGTGGCCATTCTAGACAGGCAAGTCAGGAAGCTAAGGTCAAAGAATATCGCTTTAGTAAAGGTTCAGTGGTGGGGTCAGCCGGTCGAGGAGGTGACTTGGGAGACCGAGCAGGATATGCGTAGCCAGTACCCTCATCTTTTCACTACTCCAGGTATGTTTCCTATGCTCGTTCGAGGACAAACGAATCTTTAAGTGCGGGAAGATGTAACGACCCGACCGGTCGTTTTAGAAAATTACGCCCCAATCCCTAATTTAACTGTTTCCCTAAGTTCATTTCTGCTATTGTGGTTTGCCGGGAGAGTCGGTTATGAAATTTAGAGCATTTTGGGACACTTAGTCCCTAAATGAGAGCTTTAAAGCTAGTAAATGGTCCGTAGCCGGAACAGTGTTAAGACGATCTCAGAACGGAAATCCGATGGTTCCATTAGCTCCGTTAGGTGATTTTGGGGTTGGGAGTGCGTTCGGAATGTATTTTGGAGGTCTTTAGCTCAATTAGGCTTGAAATGCCGAAGGTTGAAATTTTGGCGAATCCGAACGATAGGTGAGATTTTGATCCGGGGGTCGGAATGGATTTCCGACAATTTCTATAGCTTCGTTATGTGATTTTGGATATGTCCGCAAATTTTCAGGTCATTTGGACGTCGTTTGGTTGGGTTTTGGATCGAATGTTAGTTTTGAAAGTTTTGAAGAAACTTAGGCTTGAATCCGTGTGTAATTGGTGATTTTGATGTTTAGGATGGTGTTTTTATGATTGGAACAAGTTCGTATCGTGTTTTGGAATATGTTGGTGGTTTTCGTTGGGGTCCGGGGGCCTCGGGAGGATTTCGGACCATCGATCGGGCATTTGAACTTGGAAAAGGCTTGCTGTAAAATTGCAGGTTTCTGCCCAGGCATTAAGCCTTCGCGTTCGCGAGGCATGGGCCGCGTTCGCGAAGGCTTGGCAGAGTAAAGCATCGCGTTCGCGATAAGGGGTGTCGCGTTCGCATAGGCAAGGTAAGGTGAAGCTTCGCGTTCGCGTGACTTGGGGTCGCGATCGCGTAGAAGAAAAGGGTAGAGCTTCGCGTTCGTGTGGGAGTGTACGCGTTCGCGTAGAGGAAGGACCCGGCGGCTGGGAGATTGTTCATCGCGAACGCGTGATGGAGCGTCGCGTTCGCGAAGGGTAACTGGGGCTGAGTATCGCGAACGCGTGGGATGGCGTCGCGTTCGCGAAGAAGAAGTTGGGTTGTTCATCGCGAACGCGTGAACAGTACCGCGAACGCGATGAACAATGGGGTCTGGCAGTGAGCTTAAGTTCAGAACATAACACCCGCGACCCCCATACACAAAAACGCCATTTTTGAGCTCCAAGAGAGGGTTTTGAAGGGGAAATGCTGGGATATCATCGGGAAATCATCGGGAGTAAGTTTCTTGACCTTAATTCGTTGGTTTATCATGAAAGCCGTGATTATTTCACTGAAAATGGGGGATTAAAGGTGGGTTTGAGCCCTAGGCCTAAATGTTAGAAAATCTCTGATTTGAGTGGGCAAATGGAGTCCGATTTTGGTAAATTTTATATGCCTAGACTCGTATTGAGATAAGAAACCCGAATATATAATTTTCATGATTTTTCGATAAGCGTACCGAAAGTCGGGTTTTGGCAACTTGTGGGTTTTAGTATATTTTGAGTTATTTTGATTGGGTAATGCACAATTGGCCTATTTTGATGTGATTCTATTGATTTTTATCATATACTACACTTGTGGAGGCCGACATTCGCGGCAAGAGGGTTATTTCTTAGCGGTTTCGTACCGGAATTGAGGTAAGTGGCTTGTCTAACTTCGTGTGGGGGACTTTCACCCCTAGGATATTATTGTGATATTTTAAATGCCTTGTACGCGAGGTGACGGGCGTGTACATGCGCTGGTTGTTGAACACATACTTTACTCAAAATGTTCAATGAGCGATATTCCTGTTTTTAGCTGTTAAATTCGATATTCCTACCCGGTAGTGGTTAGAAAAGCATGATTTGATAGTATTTAACTGTCTAGTTGCCTAATTGTCTTACTTGAGTTTTCTTTGTAATCGCTGGCGCTGTCTATCGGCGAAGTTATAATCAAGCATATTATACTTCTCTCTGTGTATTCCTTTTACTTGTATTGAAATATGGACTACGGGTTCGATTCCCGAGATCCTGAGATTATTGAAATGTGGACTACGGGTTTGATTCCCGAGATCCTGAGATTTATTGAAATATGGACTACGGGTTCGATTCCCGAGATCCTAAGATTATTGAAATGTGGACTACGGGTTCGATTCCCGAGATCCTGAGATTTATTGAAATGTGGACTACGGGTTCGATTCCCGAGATCCTGAATTATTGGTAGGGACTGCGGGTTCGATTCCCGGAGTTCCTGAGTTATTAAGATATTATTGAGACATGGGCTGCGGGTTCGATTCCCGGAGACCCAGAGGTACTGAGAATGGGACTGTGGGTTCAATTCCCACGGATCCTGGATTTGTTTATTTGAGTTGGTTATTTGTTGTTAGCTTAATTGTAGACAGTTGCAGTAATCATCTTAATGTTGTTATTTCGGAAATTATTATCATTTAAATTGTTTATTTTGTTATCATTATTATATTATTGTTTTCTCAGTAGGGCCCTGACCTTCCTCGTCACTACTCCATCGAGGTTAGGCTTGGAACTTACTGAGTACCGCCGTGGTGTACTCATGCTACTCTTCTGGACACTTTTGTTGTGCAGATCCAGGTACATCAGAACAGGCTCGTGCTAGGTGATTCTGCAGCTTTCTGGGAGACTTCGAGGTATGATCCGCTACGTCCGCGGATCCGGAGGCTTCCCTTCTATTCTAGTAGCACTAGTTGATATTTTTCTTCATTTCGTTGTTAGATACTCTTTACACATAGAGCCACAATTGTATTTCTCTTTTAGTCTTTGTTACCGTGGGGTTCCGGATTTTGGTAGTGTTTTATTCATTGTGTGACGGATGTATGTGCCAAGCGGCACGAATTACATATCTTTTATGCTATTTTTCCGCTGTTTCTTATTTAAGCATTTATAACTTGTATATTCCGCAACGTGTTAGGCTTACCTAGTCGTGGGGATTAGGTGCCATCACGACATGTTCACAATTGGTGAACTAGGGTCGTGACAAAGACATATGAGATCTTATGATCCATAGACTAGCTTAGCTTCTTGTTTTCCTTTTAGCACGGTGTAATAAGGAGTTCAGTAAAGCAGTGATAACAGCATACAACAACAGTAACAGCAAGATCACAGCAGTCACGGTAGTCCCAACTACCGAAACTTCCCGAACTACATTGACCTGATTCCTGTTTAGCCCGGGATATGTAGGAGGCCTTCCGAAGCAGAGGCTTGGTCAAACATTTTCCAAAAATGCTTCATACGGAGCGCTAAAACAGGCAAAAATCGCTCGTATTTACTCGTTATCTTTGCACAATAACTCTTCGTGTTTCTGCGCAAAGAAGGGCAGCTGTGAGCACGTGATTTTTGCCCTATATGAGAATTACTCCCAAAAAATTCAAAATAAAAGAGTTTTGGGTTGTTTGCAATATTTATAGATTTTCTGTTATATTTCTCCAATTGTTTGCGTTTGTGTGTGTGTGTTTATTTGTTAAATAAATAAAAATACAAAAATATATTTGCATTCGCAAGTAAAATTCAGGTTTACAATTAAGAGTAATTAAGTTTGTTTTACGAAAATGAAAAAAAAAATCACAAAAGATATGTATTTCTTTTGCATTTTTTTATTATGTCCCAATTATGTGATTTATATTAATTTGTTATTTTATTATATGTGATAATTATTATTTAGCATTAATTGATATTTGTGAGTTAATTGGGATTTTATTAGGATTTTTGGTTTAGAAATTAATTTAGGAGTTAAAATAAAAGAAAAGAGAAAAATTTGGAACTCAAAATTGGGCCAAAAATGCTAAAAGCCCAATACCCCTGACCCATTACCTGACCCAACCCGTCCAACCCACCTAAATAACTCACACCCGTTTTGCCCTTACCATGATGATCCTGGACATTGATCTCTATTGATCTAACGGCCCAGGATTCATCTTGAATTTTAACATACCCAAGGACCCCAAAACCCCAATCTCATCTTTCATTTCCCCAGACCCGTTCTTCATCCCTCTTCTCTAACGCCCGCCGCTCTATTCTCCACCACCATTAGTGGTGGCGCCACCTCCAAATGCCCCCAGATTAACACCATAGGCTCACCTCAAACTCCTTAACCTCAATCTACCATTTGTTTTCCTAAAAACTTCCCCGAATCTCTCGAATCTTCAAAACGCTAACAGTCGCCTACTCCTTTTCTAGCGGCGCCACCACCCAACCGCTCCCAAATTCACACCCTTGAATCCCCGTCTCTCTCTCAGTCCGAATCCTTGCTCATTATCTTTCAAACATCCCTGTAGCTCTTCGAATTTCCAATCGAAATTGGGTCCAGTGCCAGAACTTGGGTCGAAACTTTTCCTTGGGTCGTTAATTGGTCAAAACCCGTGTCAATCAACTATTATATGTAAGAATGAGAGATTGGCATGGAGTTTGACCCATTTTATAGGTTCATCAGTCCACGTAAGTCATCCCGGGTCCGATTTCAGTAGGTACATATTTCTGATCTTTTTCTTAAGGTATTTTCTTCTCTTCTTTCTGTTTTTATTTATTGTTGTATTCATCGTTTAGTTTTAGTTGCTCATTTGTTTCCGTTTGTGTTTAGTTTTCTTTTTTTAAGTTTTCTGTTTTCTTCTTCTCAAAGACCTTTATTTGGTCGATGGTATTTCTGTTTGCTATTGTAAATGTGTCGTTGTAGATATGAATTTACTTCGATTTAATATCGTCGAATGGTTGGTTCTGCATTTTGCTTGTTTGTCCGAGAATCGTGGATCACTGATTCGACGACTAGTTGTTAATCTATTATATGTATTATAGTCAACTAACAAATGTCGTCGTATAATTTCGTGAGTTTGTCGTTTGAAACACTGGATAATGGCAACACTGTTAGTATTGATTTAAGTCCATTTTTGATTCTGAATTAGGGACTGAATTGGTTATAGCTGTGTGATTCAACTTGATTTAAACCTAAGCTATTTAAGTGAATTGGACTTGCTCTTTGCTGTAATTGAATCCATACCAGTTGGTGGCCAAGTTGGGAATAAATTAAACCAAGATAGCTTGATTAAATTAAGTTTGTGATTTAAGTGGGAAACCATGTGATGTCGGGCGCGCTTGAATTTAATATTCAGGCTGCCCATACCTGTTATTTAATAACAAAAGGGCATACACAGTGGCTAGATCAGGGAATAACAAGGAATGTTTTTGCTTATAATATGTTTTGAGTGCTCTTAAGAGCTGGAAATCAGTGGTGCACATGGGGATTGAGTTTTTAATTCAGGCAGTGCTTTTAAGAGCTGGAATTGGACAGTAATTAAAATAACTAATTAAGGGGGCTGCTGGTTCTGTTTTTAATTCTATAAAAGGAACTGAAAAACATACATAGAGGGGAGAGTTTTTAAAAGGAACACACAGTTTTGAACAGAAATACACTCACAGAACTGGAAAAAAACAGACATTGAGGCAGAGATTTTGAATTCACAAACACACACATAAAGAAACCAGAAAGTGTTGTTATTTCACTGCTGATTTCTTCTGGTTCTATTTGCAATTGGTCATTGATATTCTTGTGTCGCAAACTTCAATCGTATCTACTGGTGGTTGTTTGTTGCTGTGTGGTTCTTCAATTGAATCTGAGTTGGTTCTTCTTTTTCTTAAATTCCTTTAGTTTGAACAAGCATAAAGTTCATTGTTTTTATTAGACATCCTTAGTGATAAATGGTTATTGGTTGACTTTGTTTGATTATTGGGATTCATCGTTGGTTGATTTGGTGTTGTGTTGGTTCTGAAACTGTTTTGTTGCTGCTGCTAGAATTACAGCCCGTATTGATTATCTTCCTTTCATTTTGCTATAATCAGGTACATAATCTCTGGTTCATCTCATGCGAAGCTTTTTGAATTGAAGAATGAAAATGGAAGAAGAGTTCAAATTCATGTTTATGTAAATCTATATGTTGGCATGTTTATGTAAATACATATATATATATATATATATATATATATATATATATATATATATATATATATATATATATATATATATATATATATATTGGAATGTATGCTTTATAAATCGTATTTAGTTTGCTAAAGATAATTCAAATTTAAACTTGTCATTTCGTTTCTCCTCCGTTGGGGCTAGATATTTCATATGTGCTCAATTTAGAATTCTTATATCTGTGATGCAAAAGTAGTAGCAGTGCCTTGACCGCATATATATAAAAATAAATAAAAAATCATTTCATATGAGCTTGTATAATTTTATTTTAACTTGTTGAAATTGGTTACTGAAAAGTAGAGATGGCCGCTTACATTTGTATTTGATATGTTTGATGGTCTGGGATTTGATCGAATATTTGTTGGTTGTGTGATGTTGGATTCGACTGCCTTGTTAAGATGAAATAGCCGAGTTGCCAACTTACCATATCTTATTTGTTCTTCTCTATCTAATATTCTGCTACCTCATTCTGAGTAGTTTTTGTGTTCATCTTTGTGTATTTGGTTCCTGAGAGGAATTAATTTCTTAAGATGCCAAGCCAATTTTTGTGTTAACATATTGCTGGCCCATGACCTTATAAGACCTAGACTCATATTCTCTTAGTCCAATATCTTAGTTTAAAAATGCATTTTGGGCCTTTTAAGCTAAGTGGCACACTTGAATTAAGAGGTTCTGCTCTTATTTGAGTGTGGACTTGAGTTTGAGACCAGAATTCCTTAAATGTTAGTTAATTAATTAATTAGCCTTTTTAGAGATAAAAAAAATCTTAGTTGCTTTAGGTTGGCCTTTAAATAATAAAATGAGATGAGGCTCGCCAAACAAAAATGCATAATTTTCAGGGCCCTCATTAATCGTCTATATAAAAATTATTTAGAAATTGGGGCGCGCCGTTTAGCGCATTTCACGACCTCCCACAAAGTTAAAAAGATGTTAGCAACTTTAGGCGCGCTTTTAATAATTTTACATTCCTATTACGGGTGTGCATTTCATGCAATCCAAAATCAAATCCAAAAACGTTGAATAGGAATGTGTCGAGGATCCGGGTGCATTTCATGTGACGTGATCCGAAAACACATTTTAAACGACGTTCATTTTCGTAAAAAATAATTAAAAGCGATAAATAATTATAAATTTGCACATAAGTTAAAGCTTGGTAAATCAGATAAATAAGTCGAATATGACAGTTGAGCGACCGTGCTAGAACCATGGAATACGGAAATGCCTAACACCTTCTCCCGGGTTAACAGAATTCCTTATCCGGATTTCTAGTTCGCGGACTATTAAACAGAGTCATTCTTTTCCTCGATTCGGGATTCAACCGGTGACTTGGGACACCATAAACCTCTCAAGTAGCGTCTCTAAATTAATTAAATAAATCTCGTTTCGATTGTCCTTTAATTGGAAAAACTCCCTCGCGCCCTCGCGGGTAGCGTAAAAAGGAGGTGTGACAATGATAATTCATTCCATGTAACTTTTCTCAACTGTTGTATCTTGTATCCCCCTCATGTTAGAAAAAACTAACGTGTTTCCTCAACTTTGAGAACTCATCTTTGTGCGTTATGGTGTTAATCAAAATATACATCGCATATCAATAATAATAAGATGGAAGGAGAAAATAATATACTTTCGTATATAATGTATATCAAACTTATATATATATATATATATATATATATATATATATATATATATATATATATATATATATATATATAACTTTGTTCTCATAAGCAATGGTTCAGCTATTAAGTGGAGGCACTCAATAAATTATTTTGCTAAACCAACTGTGATGTAAATCAACTTATCAAGTTGAACTATCTTGAATAAAAAATTTGGAAATTATGCTCTAAATTAAATTATTGAGCAAGTTACCTTGCAAACAGCATGTTGCGAGTTAGCAATAATCGCACATGTAACCATCTCATAGATGCATCTTATGTGGTATACATGGCAGGTAAATGGGCCCATATTCACCTTTGATATTTCCAGCATTCATGAGATTCAATCCATATTTTAGTTGGTATATTAATTAATGAGAACATGCGCATAAAAGAATTCGTAAAGAACTTTCTAGTTCTTTAATATTTACCCACATGAATTCTCTTTATTTTTGCACATCATACTTAAATTGATATGGGTAAATCAATTATGCCAACTGAATAAATTATCAACATTGATAAATTTCAGGTTTACACCATGATGTGTGCAATTATGAATAAACTCCAAGTTTATTATGATATGGGTTTTTATATCAATAAATATTCACTTCATTGTGATATTCTTTTGTTTATTTAGTACAAATTGGAGAATAAAGCGAGTAACTTTTCATGTACATATTACCCCGCTATAAGTTGTAGTAATAGAAGATATTAAATCTTTCCTTTATTTATAGTCTCAATATTATCAACCGCTTTTGCATATACTTTAGAAACTGAATAAGTTTCTTTGAGACTTACTACAATACAATACTTTATTGGTAACCAATTGTGTTTCTCCAAAATAGTAATAATTGGTTCTTCGGAAGGTCTCAATTAATTTGGTACTGCCACATATTCATCAACATCCATGTGGTGAATATCTCTTTTAAAGAGAAACTTATACCATTATATGTATGGTCAAAATTATATGCAAGATCTGTTTCTTGCATTACCGTTGTCTTTTAATAATCAGAATATTTTGGCGTACAATAGGTACGTGACTAATGACCATTCTTGCCATAATAATGATATTATTTTATTATATCATCTCAAACCTTCTTCGAGAGGTGAGTGTGATATATTCACTACCACTAGCATGTTCATATTCTTTGAAGAATGAATATGTATTCATAAATCAGATGTTGTCACATTCAAATCATGAATGGACCATATTCATCTATATGTGCTTTATAAAATCTCATCTCAAATTGATGACAAACATCAACTTCACAGAGTGAAGGCTTATTTTGAAAATCCTTATTATTCTCATTACCATGATAATGACGATTATAATTTCGCTTATTGCCACGTCCACATCCATCGATACATTCATAGTAATAATTTTGTCTTTTTCAGACTTATCACATACTGCTCTCACATTCTCTAAAGGGAATGAGAATGGAGCAAATTCAATGGGACGGGTTTTCAATTCTTTGCCCACAATCATACATAAATTTGATCATGGCAAAGCATAGAAAATTTTACCACTTCAGGTGGTTATAATTTCTTACAAACTCTATTAGAGTTATAATCAAACTTTGTTGTCTTTGCTTGTATTCAAAATCAAAGTATAGAATAAAAGAGAAATACAGTAAAATACTTACCTTAAATCAAGAATTTAATCAAGAAGGAAGTTCTTGGAACTATTGACAATCATTATGCTCAATCCCAAAGCTTCTACTCAATTGATAAGAGTTTCGTGCTGATAACGTGTTATGAAATAATAAAAGAAGAAGAACAATATTGCAAAGAAAGAGAGAGAGGGACTTTCTTATTGAATTTTGGGATGGATTACAATGGAATAGAACCCTCTATTTATAGGGAGATGGTGACTTAGCCACCAAGTAATAAACCCTAGAATCTCTCTAAATATAGACATTCACCTTAAATAGAATTCTATTTATAACACTATTATATATTTTACCCTTCGGGATAGGGTGTGTAAAAAAAGAGGTGTGACAGTTATGTTACTACTTGTTGCCTTCACATCTTTCTCTGCACCTCCAAGATTCTTTTCATCATTTCTTGAGGAAATGATCAAAATGGTCCCTAATGTATGCGCTTTGGATCCATTTGGTCCCTAATATATAACACCTAATGGAAAAGGGTCCTTTATGTATCATAGAAGCTTATCATTTTGGTCTTTAGCCCTAAAAGGTGACGACACCCAATAATAATCTGTCAAAATAAATGGAATCTTCTTCGTGTGCAACCCACTCGAGTACAAAAAAAAGACCCGTGTGATTGTATTTTCTTTCATTTTTTTCTTCTCTTTTCTTTTTTAATTCTTATCTTCCTCTATTGGGTATCTCATCGTCGACAACTTCTTTTATCGTTGGTCCATCTTGCACAATCTGAAACATCGATTGATTATAGCTTTTTGGTTATCTTTGAATTCAAAGAGAATCTTTTCTGATAATTAAGAATAATATATACAGTACAAGTGGATATGAATTTAATCTTCTTAAAGTGGAATTAAGGGGAAAAAAAAATAAAGAGATTGACTTAAAATTTGTTTTTGCATTGCTCCCTCTGTTAAAATTTAATGATCAAAGGCAACCTCTTGTTGGCAATCATGATCCTCCTCCGGTGAAGCCATCACACCTAAAACCTCCGACGAATTGGAAGGAGCTATTTTGGTGAAGAAAAAGATTGTAATAATGGAGAGAAATTCAGGGAATAGAGATGAGTAGAAAAGTTTTTGTTTTATGGTGGTGTGATACGTATTTCGTTTGGGTTGAAGGACAAAGTAGAGTTGTGGTTGTGTAGTTATGGTTGTTCAGGTATTTGTTATGGTGGTCAGTAGGATGTGAAAGTGAACTTTAGCAGAAGTGAAGCATAAAAGTGGTTCAGGAGAAGTGGCAGCGAAAAATCAATAGAGAAATGCGGCGGTTGACGGTGGCATAGTGGCTGTTCGATGGATGAAGGTGTTAAGGATATGGTTAAATTTAACGGAAAGTTTTACTTTTATTGTTAGTTTTAGCATTAAGACCAAAACAATACACTTTTTGCATAGATGGACCTTTTTCATTAGGTGTTATATATTAGGGACCAAATGGATCCAAAGCGCATACAATAGGGACCATTTTGATTATTTCCTCTCATTTCTTTAACCAAAAATCTATCAAAACCATCTGACAATCTATCAAAAACAGAGATATGCTTCCATCGTAGGAGTAAAGTTAAAAACATCTTTGTACCTCCAAGGTAGGAGTAAAGTTAAAAACATAGATATGCTTCCATCGTAGGAGTCAAGTTAAAAACAAATTTGTACCTCCAAGGTAGGAGTAATCTATCAAAAACATAGATGTACTTCCAAGGTAAGAGTAAAGTTGCATACATATTACCTTTATTCATTGAGTTTGTTGTTGTCACTAAATTGTCTTATTCTAAGTCTTTTAACCAAATTGAAAAGGAATTAAAAATACACTGACAACATCAAATAATTTGACACTGTTAGTATAGTTTAATTTGTTATTACAAGTTGCTTGCTTTATTTTCAGAAAACTCGTTCTACTATCTGATAGTGTAAAACTTCTAATATGTGTGAATGTAAAGAAGTTAAAACTTCAAAGGAATAAACAGATGAATGAAGCAAAATATAATCTCATACATCGTCACTTTGGCGAAGTATCATTCTACTAAGCATGCAAAACTGAGATCTCTACTTAGTAGAAACAAGAAAAGAAAAATATAATAGCAAAACCATAAGCGACAAGAATCCAAAATTCTTGTTATGTAACTAATCATCGTCTTCATCATCATCACCATTTCCAGCAGCAGCATTCAAAGCATTGAGTCTTTCGATCAACCTAGCTTTCCTCTCGTCATATGTTAGCTTCTTAAGGTTGTACCTGCAGAACAGCCCCAAATTGACTAAAGTGAGAAGAGAAGAAAGATTTTCATATTTAACAGAAGATTTTCAGCCATTAGAATCTAAGCATACTGTAGAAATCAGAGACCAAAGACCCTATATGGACACACAGACACATCTAATGTACCAATGAATATCAACTCGTTCTTATACCTTTCAGTTCACAATGTTTGCAGAAATGAATGATGCACAAAGGCTAAAAATGATAGATCAATTAAACTAAAGACAATCTCAAACCTCTTGCGCTGCTTAGGAGGTGGCTTGTTAGACTTCTTTGAACTTGGATCTGCACGTATGGCAGCATGAACCTTCTTGTACATCTCCTCAAGATCATCTGCCTCAAGACCCGTCTTGATGTACTCGCTAAAGTGTGACTGATATTTCTCAGGTTCATCTTCCATCAATGTCTGCAAAGAAAAGTAGGGCGTATTAGAGAAGTGGGGTGACAAGAAGCCGGAATTAACATTGAAGATCAACATCCCCAACCTACACATGGGACTGTAATAGTCATAAATTACAAAAGATTCAAATGTAAATACTTCTATCTCACTTTCATATATGCAGAAACGTGGCCACCGTAGATGTACTTGCGGTGAACATCTGCATCAAGTTGCTTGGAATCCTTGCCAAATCCAGCAAACCTCTTCTCGCTATGAGGGATGTCAATCCCACCATCCAATGCACCCTGATACAAGAATCAACATTGCATATAGACATTGTTAAAAGCCACAAAGATAGGCAGAACTTTTATTTTTGTTTTGGCAAAATACATAGTTTACCCATCGACCTTGCATTCAAATCTCTATTACACACCTCTCCACCACTAGCAACCTTTTTCACACCGAACCTTTGTCGAGTGTGTCAAAGACACACCATTTTTTCTTCACCAGATTTTCAAAGCATGTGTATTGTCACGCGCTAATAAAGTTGTGACATGTGTCACTGACTAATAATAAAAAAAAAGCATATAAAATTACAATTATATCATATCTTCTTCATCTTGTCCACTGAAACTGCCACTACAACAACAACAACAACAACAACCCAGTATAATCCCACTTAGTGGGGTCTGGGGAGGGTAGTGTGTACGCAGACCTTACCCCTACCCTAAGGTAGAGAGGCTGTTTCCAAATAGACCCCCAGCATCCTTCCCTCCAAGAACTACCCACCTTGCTCTTGGGGAGACTCGAACTCACAACCTCTCGGTTGGAAGTGGGGGTTGCTTACCATCAGAGCAACCCCTCTTGTCCCCACTGAAACTGCCACTATGCTTTCAATTTCTGTTTGTGCTATTTTGATTTCCACAAATGAAGCAGCAAGGTAGTAAATTGGTAATAATAAAGAGGAATGTGCATTTTATAGAGAAGATTAAGAATTTTATAATTTAATTATTTGTAAATTTACCCATTAACAAATTAAAAGAATATGCTTATCTGCAAAAGCTTGAGGTAAACTTATGGTTAGGGATATTTTCGAAAAATTCACCCTTTCGAAAATTTTAAGCAATGACAAAAGATCAAACTAAGCTTTTCTAGAAACGGAAATAATTTTTTGTACATACGCTTAATGGTTGGTCGAGCTAAAAAGAGTTTCAATTGTTTAACTCTAATTATAATTTCTTAGCAAAAAAATCTACAAAACTAAAGATTAATGATCAACAAGAAGAAGAGATATGAAATCCTGGTAGATATATTTGAGAAGAATAGATCGGGTGGAGAGAAGTGGGTCTGAGTTTCAAGGAGCAGCTATGGTAGGTTTGGTAATTTTTAAACAAGGAAAAGATGACCCGATTTATAATTTTTTAAAAAGAAAACTAAACAATTGACATCTGATACAAAAATTATCCTGTTCACGCACTTCATTTGACCGGTAAAGATACGCACCGACCACGTGGGCAAAGTGGTGTGTCTTAGACACACTCTATAAAGGTTGGGTGTGTCAAAAAGTGTGTAACAGGGATTTGGGTGCAAGGTCAATGGGTAAACTATATATTTTGTCTTTTGTTTTTTATATGGAATAATGCAGATAGACAGAGTTAAAGGTCACATGACCTTTAAATGCACCTTAAACCTTGAAAACTATGCTCCAAACAGCAATAGTACTCTCATTATTATACAATCTATCCAACATGCGTAAGAAGGCCCAACAGCCCCAGCATTTTTTAAAGTCGGACAAACGGAACATTTTGCTATACTTCCTCACAGATGGAAATAACCATTGCTAATGTTGTATATTTTGAGGTTTAGCTGATTAAATAAAAATCAATCAATTCACAAAAAGCATAAACACTGCTGTTACAAGAACTAAAAGTTTCTATTAAAGCCAAAATTAGAAATCTGGCGTAATGATGTATAGACTTTAACAAGGCAAAAATGAACCAAAAGCAAACGCGGGATAATACCTTGAGAGCACCAAAAACACGATTGCCTGTGGTAGTTCTTATAAGGCCAACATCAAGGAGAGCACGGAAAGGCCTCCTGCTTTCAGCAGGTTCAACGGAGTAATCCTCCCCATTGACCTGTAATGATGTATAATTAAATTAAAGTCAGAAAAAAAGGAAGCAAGTATTGTGCAGCCACAGCAACTACTTACATCGAGGTTCCCTTCATACTCTTCGTCCATTTCAAGCTTTTTGAGAACTCGTCTTGCCAAGAGAAGTCCAGTACAGTATGCTAAATTGAGCGTTAAAAACGTATTACTTATATATAAAGAACAGAATTTCAGGAGGAACAACAAACAAATTGAATAGCTTTGTGTAAGTACCAGCAGCATAGTTTGTCAGTCCAACTTTAAGTCCATAACGAGGCAACTCACGAGCATAGGCAGAGGCAAGAATCATGTCACCAGCAATGCTAGCAGACACAATTTGTGCAATAATGTCCTGGTTAGTCTAGAGAAAATGTTAAGATAAACTAGGAACATTCACCTCCCGAAGTCACATATAATTGGTTATCAAAACATCCATTATCAATCAAGTCATGAACGTTCAACATGACATTCAGTGAACCTACAGTAATAAGGAAACGTTCTGTGGACAAAATGCGAAGGCAGATCATCCTATGAAAGAAATAGGAGTGTAATTAAGTAGATGCCATGCAAGTTAAAAAGGACAGAAAACTGCATTAGAAAGGATACAAATCGGACAACAAAACGGTATTTTGGTGTGTTGTACTTATTTTTGTCTTGATTGATCAGCCGATTCCTGGCTCTATAGTCAGTCTTTCCCTCTACACAGTAGCAAAACATTGAAATTAGTAATATTTTACTTGCAAACAAGATTGAGAACATACCAAAAAATGATGACGGAACATAGAGATTTACCTCTCCTTCTCTTGAATTTAACCTGGAAACGCTTAAAATAAGACCTTGTCTTCTGGACTTTGATGAAGGCCTGTAACATAATTCAGCAACAATGTCAAAACTCAACCAGAAAATAAAGAAATTCCCCAAAAGAGAACTAGCAATGCTATTGGAAGGTCAAGTAAGGAACATAAGCTTAACTTTAGATCTAACATAGAATTGTGAAGTGGTTCAATCCCCTTGGGGATATGCAGTGGAGGATGGAGTTCATAACTTACGGGTTCAGCTAAAACCAAATATTCTTAACACAACATAAATACATGGGGGAAACCCTAATATTTTAATAGACATTTACACTCAACCCCATAACTTACAATGATAAGAACCTTAAAGGTTGAACTCATCATGTTAAATCCCTAAATAGGCTCTAGGGATATGTTGTCAAAAAAATCTAGCTCCAATCCGAAATGAATTTGCATAATAACATACTGATACACAGATACATTTTCAAATTCCCACAAAAACCCATTTTTGTTATCATTTTCAAAGAGAGGCCCAAAATGTGATAATAATTCACGAAATCAAAACTAAGTATATCTCAATAAGATAAAACAGATAAAAAATGTGAACAATAATATCATGGCCATAAACAAGAGAAATAACACTAAAATCACAATTTGCTATTCCTTTAGACAGCAAATGCACAGTACAAAAAATGCATGAAAAACTTTAACAAGTTTAGATAGTTGTATTTTTTTTTAAAACAACAAACTTTTTTGTGTGCAATAACTAAATGAAAAAACTCAAACAAATACATATATTTTATTTTATAAAATAAAAAAACATAAACTGAACGCCACCACTCCCATTGTAATTATCTAGCATATTTTGCTTTTTGTTCTTCCAAATCTCGATTGCTTTAGATAACATTAGTATATAATGCAATTAAAAAAACAGAAAATAAAAAAATGCGAAATATGGTCTAATGAAAACCTAGAAGCTACTGAATTTTACCATTGTTGTTCTTCGATTAACCTCCGCCGCCGGCGTTAGGGGATGGGGGGAGTGAGACGAAGCTGTTGTGAGCAAAAGAGTAGTACGTTGAAGTTCAAATACGGAACTGAAACCCTACTTAAATGTTTGGACCTTTAAGGCCCATATGACTTCGGCCCATTGGCCTGAAACCAAAAAGCTTTTGTATTAAATTAGCATTTACTTTATGAAGATTTGGCATTGCATAACAACCTAGTCCAATAATTGGCAGAAAAATGATCTATTTTTTAGCACTTGGTACATGTAGCCAAAAATTTAAAATTTAATGGCCTTTCTCTATTCTAATGGTCCAACCGTCACCCTAAAAATAAGCTTTTATTTCTTTTTCGTTAGAATTCAAAAATCTTTCAAGATTCTCTCCCAATCTCTACAATCTTTTTTCTAGGCTTTTAAATTATTTCTTATAAGCATTAAGCATGTTAAAAATTATAAATACAATATATATAATATAGTGTATATCATAATGTATATCCAAGTGTAAAACACAAATAAATTTTATATTTTGTATATCATGTTGTATAACATGTATACCAATTTGTGTATATCAAAAATGTATTTTATATATATATATATATATATATATATATACAAAAATGTATTTTCCTTTGATAGTTGTCTATAATTTGTATATCATAGTGTGTATCCAAGTGGAATGTATATGAATGTGTATTAATACTAATATATATATATATATATATATATATATATATATATATATATATATATATATATATATATATATCACAACTTTATTTTTCTTCTTTGTCTATATCAAAAATTTATTTCGATAGTTGTCTATAATTTATTATTATCTTTATATCCAAGTGTATGATACAAAACTAATTATATTATTTATATATCACATTGTATAATACATAATAAAACGTGTATAGCAAAATATATATCATAAATTTATTATCCTTCTTATTCTCCATCTCGGCCTTCAATTTTCTCGATGAAAAAACCTTTATTTCACTCCACACCACAGACGACGGACTGTTCATATACATTCTAATTTTCTAGCAAACAAAAATTATATAAATTTTATATATTTTTATAGCTCGGTATATAAATAATTTCTGATATGGGCTAAAAGTGATAATACTCAAAATAAAAAATAAGAAAAGAAAAAAAGAAATTCTGGCAACGCAGTTGTAAGTTTTTATTTTTCATGTATAGTCTAGTAAAATTTGATTCAAAAGTAAAAGAAAAATGAATAAAAAATGAGTGAAGAAGTAAACATTTAAGGAAGCGGGCCAAAAGTAAAAATTAATGCCCCTGGCAATTTATTCCCAAAAATGTTGTTTGTTAAAGGGGAAGCAAATCACGTGATGAAATAGAAATTGCTAATTATGGCAGCAAACAGTTAGGAGAATAAATAATAATATAGGGCAATTTTTAGAATTGGCTATATAATACCAATTATTTGGGGCTACATTTGCCAAAACCTAATATAAGACTACAAATTTGCCAATACTCCTTATGTGTTGTCATGGGGTGTCATTTTTCTTACTTTATTTTTCTTGTTTTTTGAAGGGGAATAATATGAAATTTTGTCATTTATATATTATTTATACCGTCAAATAAGTTAAAGAAATATATACTTTTCAATGAACATTTTACAAAGATAGATTGTCAAAAAATTGCTCGCTAGCTTAGTGTTAGAATTATAGAGGAAAAGATGTTCACATTTATCATGTACCATTTTAATGGTTCGATTTTGTCATCTATTATATTTCTTTACATTAGTTTCGGACACCCGCATTGTGCACATACCCTTTATCAATGAATTCAAAAAAATTACTTCAAAAATTGCGTGTGCAAGTTATACAATCAAAATCAACAAATAAGTGTACGGAGTTCTTGAAAATAGTGAATATTGGTCATCTTAAGTTAATTCAATAAAGGAAGTAATTGTTCCACATAAGTTCTCGGATGCTTTATGGTAATTTCAATACATGGATCTGTTTAGAAAATGTCAATGCCAACAACGTAATATTTAACATGAACATATTCGTTAGCGTTTGAGGTAGAAATTTCAACTACTTTGCGGGATAGACATTTGATAGTTGATGATAGACTATAATTATGTATTTTAGTCGCTTATTACGCTTAAACTTACTGCACTTTAGTTGAGTATGCATTTTAATCGTTAATATTTTACACTAATTGTATGTTTTGTACCTTGTAGGAGTAATTCCGAGCTATATAGATGTTAAGGAATGAGTTTGGATGATAAATGGTCAAAAGATGATAATTCGACACAAAAAAAAAAAATTAACGGATTGAGAGCTCGTCTATTCTCATGCGTGGCACGAAATCGGACGCGAAAAAGAAGAAAAGTTAAGGCACAAAACAGCGAAGCGAAGCACAGGCACGGAGCGGTTCGCAAAATGGAAGAATCTCAAAAGCTGGATCCGCGTCTTGACGCGAAGGCAGGCGCGGATTCCAGCTCTCGCATCCGAAGTTGAATTGAAGAATTCCGCCCCTCATCAACCCTATGTTATATGAATACATCCTGGAATACCACTTTGAAAAAAGGAGACACTACTTTAGGTTTAGATAACACCCTTGGAGGCAAGAACGCGCTAGGAGCAATGAGGAAGATTTAACTACGAGTTTTTCCCCTTCCTCTTCCTATTTTTATTGTTCGTTATGGATTTGAGTATTGTGTTTTCATATACGTTTATGAATAGCTAATTTTTTATCTAGGATTTTGATGGAACCTTTTGTAGGATAAATTCTTCTTATGTTTTTATATAATTGAGCCGTTAGATCTCTCTACTTGTTCGACTACGTGTTGTTGATGTTGATTGAATGATCATCAATTGACTGTTCCTATTTAGTGTGACTGCTCGAGAAAGAGTACATATTTAAGTAGTTGTTGAACGACGTCACTCCTTACGTATGTGAGAAATCAATATATTGGGTTTAAAGGTAGATTCAGAAATAACAAAGTCTTGGTGTAGTCATAATGAGCAGTTAGATAAAGCCAACTAGCGTAGTTCAAGAGAATATGCCTAATAAATTATTGTAGTTGCTTGAGAGAGAATTACGGAACCTAAAGTGCGCTCGATCGATAGAGAATACTCTGAAAAAATTATAGAAGACATAGCTAGAAGAATTATGACAATTGAGGAAATCATAACTCTAGACCTCCCTAATTTAGTTTGTAACCCTTTGTTTTGTTAGTTGATAATTTTACCGCTTTCTAGTATTTGCTAATTAATTAGTTAGAAATATATATGACAATCTTTATAATTTAGAAAGTTGTTCAAACTTATCTTCTTAGTGATATTAAACATATATAGTTAAGTCTTAGTTTACTGTGGGATTCGACTCCAGACTTTTAGACCTGATTATATTTGCAGCGACCGCTTATCCTTTTAAGGAGAGTTGGGCGTGATCAAATTTTGGTGTCGTTGCTGTCACACCTCCTTTTTTACACACCTACCCCGAAGGATAAATGTATAAGGGAGTTTTTCCATTTAAAGTGACATTACTCGAAATTGAATTATTTATTTATTTTAGAGTCGCCACTTGGGATATGATTGGCTTTTGGTGTCCCAAGTCACCGATTTAATTTAAATCCCAAATCGAGGAAAATTATCGACTTCCCGATTGGAGTTGCGGACCAAAAATTATATATAAGGAATTATGTTGACCCGAGGGAAGGTATTAGGCACCCTCGGATCCCGTGATTCTAGCACGGTCGCTTAAATTATTATAAGTGGCTAAAAATTAATTTTTTAGACCTGCTTGAATCTATAGTGCAATTTTAAGATTATTTACCATTTTTTAATTATTTTTTACGAAAATGAACGTCGTTTAAAAATGTATTTTTGGATCACGTCGCATGAAATGCACCCGGATCCTCGGCACATTCTTATTCAATATTTTTGGATTTGGATTTGGGTTGCATGAAATGCACACCCGTATGTAAAATTATTAAAATTATGCCTAAAGTGACTAACATCTTGTAATTTTGCGAAGGGCCGCGAAATTCGCTAAATGGCACACTCCAAATGCTAAGTGTTTTTTAATCGAGTAATTAATGAGGGCCTCGCAATTGTATATTTTATTCAGCGAGGCTTGTCTCGTTTTATTATTTAAAGGCCAACCAAAAGCAAACTAAGATTTTTTATTTATTATTTGTCTCTAAAAATACCAATTAATTTACATTTATAAATTCAAGCCTCGAATTCAAGTCCGAGTTCAAACAAAAGGGGAAATCCTCTTAATTTGAACCCGCCACCTAATTCGAAACCCAAATTTGTATTTACTCTGCAAGGGTCTTACCACCTTCCTGATTGACTATATTTGAGTCTTTGGAGTACTTTAGGATTATATTCCGCGCCGAGGATTTGTGCTTGTGGGCTGGGGTGAATATTGCAGACCAGCGAATCTGGTGGTCGACAATCGTTCGGATTTGGTAAAGCCTCATGTTGGGATCAACATTGGGCTTCTGGGAATTAGCCCATGGCCAAATTACGTTTGGCCACTTTTCAACAATTATTATGTTTGGGCCTTGAAAGCTAGCCCAAAGAAAGGCCATAGCACAATCGTGCATAAGAAGAACGATGAAGAAAATTGTTCTGGCCCATGCTGTGGACTCAAAATGAGCCCAACCTCAAAGCGAGTAGAAAAATGTATAGGCCTAGTGCCCGTTGGCATTACCACAAACAGACCCAGCATTTTTAGAACAAGAAGAGGCAATCCACTATCATTTAAACCTTACAAGACATTGATTATTTGCACGTCAACTTCCAGTATCGATTGCGTTTATTTATTGATTTTCTATTGAGTTTTCAATTGCCAATAAGGTAAAGCATAAATTAGACAACAACAATTTTTTACGCATTCAACATGTTGATTGCTCTTCAATTAATTTTAACTAGCAATTAAGTCGATATTTAAATGACTTACAAACTTGAAGGTAAGCTGTTGCAAATTACAATTCTACTCCAACTAATGTTCCTACTTGCCGCAACTGAACTTTATGATAAAAATCTATCTAATTGAAGCCAATAACTGATTTCTAGCTCTTAATTAGTTTGACAGGTTTGCACAGAATACATTGATAGAATTGACTAACAAATACTACCACTTCATCCTTAACCATCCAAATAAGTAGCACACATGAGATTTCTAAGCTAATTAACATTCTACTACCAAAGTATAATTAGAACAGTTCATATCGAGCTACTGCAGTCCCAGTTACACAGTCCAGTCACATTACAAAAGCCCATAAGATGCTAGAGAGTGAATTGATAAACTTGCAGTCAGTTATACATTCAGTAATCCAACACATGCTTATGAGTTTCATTTGACATCAAATTAAAGCAAATAAAGAGGCAATTCAATAGGCAAGGTTTGTCAACACTTCATTTTACTTCAAATGGTTCGAAAGACACAAATGTGTACCTGGATATTGAACAGAAATGAGAGAGGCGAGACCAGTTCAAGCAAATAACAAGCCACGGCAAGAGAAATCACTTTCCAGCAATTTTGAATAGACAAGTGGTTCAAGATGAAATCCGAAAACGCAGGAATGCCAAATCCAAACAGAACTTAACCAACAAACCCAAATCAACTTGAATCAACTTAGAATAACTCAAAACTACCCAGAACTATCACAACACCTTCAGCAAAACTCATATTTCAACCAGGAAAACAACTTAACAAATCCAAAACTGCAGGAAACAACACTAGCAACCCCCTGAAGTTTCAAAAACCCAAATATTGAACCAAAACTGGAAAATCAACAACTGAAGGAGAAACTAGCTTGAATCATCTAATGGAACAATTTTTTTATATAGTTTTTATTAGATTTTTCTATTGTTTTTGGTTTTTAGAGTTTGAAATTTGAATTTCAACTTAGATCTGAATATAGTGGAGAGAGAGAGAGAGAGAGAGAGAGAGAGAGAGAGAGAGAG
This sequence comes from Nicotiana noctiflora, assembly GCA_032618575.1. Classification (NCBI taxonomy): domain Eukaryota; kingdom Viridiplantae; phylum Streptophyta; class Magnoliopsida; order Solanales; family Solanaceae; genus Nicotiana; species Nicotiana noctiflora. Next base: position 82,288 of record JASVEL010003281.1, read on the forward strand.
AGAGAGAGAGAGAGAGAGAGAGAGAGAGAGAGAGAGAGAGAGAGCTATTGGAGGGAATTTTTGATAGCTGAAACTTTTCTAATTTTCAGGGGGTGTAAAAACTTGTTAGTGAAGGAACTATGGTTGCCTTTTATAGGCCATAACATGGCAAAAAGTTTTAGAAGCTTTCACATATTTTTTCCTCTTTTAATTTCAGATTTCACTTATTAAACCTTCAACTTCTGACTTGTTTCTCAATTTACTGCCCTAAGTTTGTTGAAATCTACACTAAAGTCCTATTCTAGAAGGCCCTAGGGTGTTCTTTTAACTATACAATACCTATACTACCCTTATCTTAGTTTTGAATTTACTACCCTTCATAAAAAAGCCTTTTTTATGCCCAAACTACCCCTGAAAACCCTTGAAACTACTGACCAAACCAGATCCCCAAAGCTTTTTACCTTAGTTAACAATTGACTATGGTTAATTAAGAGGCCAAACTATTCAGCTATAACCAAACCTATAATTAATCAAAAATTAAACTGGAATAAAAAGAATTATTGACACAAAAGATCAATCAATGATTAACATGGCTACCTAGGGATCAACTAATCATATAGAAGTAATGCTGAAATGATAGAACAATTTCACTAAATTTAAAGAAGCTCATAAGACCAATTCACAACTAGCAAAATCAAAATTAGGCTAAAAATGAAACAATTACTAAAAGAAATCAGAAAACTAAGAAAAACAATTAACAAAATTCAAACTAAAACTTAGAACATGCTTAAACCCAAACTTTAAAGAATTCAATTCACACAAATTATCACCATTAACAGGAACACAAACGTAACAGAAACAAAACGAAAAAATCGAAATTAAGCTAAAAAGAAAGACTAGAAAATTGGAAACACTTACTGACTTATAATCTTCAAGAAATTGACTTCGACTTGAGCCCCCAAATAATATTATATGTTTGCTCTTGGTAAGAGAAAACATATAATGTTATGCAGGAATTCATATCGACACTTGAAAGCTCCGCCCATTTTTTTTTATATATATAAACCCCAGATCTAAAGTTTAAAAAGTTCCGGTTAGATTTGGGAAAGATGGTTTGGGGGTTTAGGTAAATGAGGGTGAGGGGGAGTGTGGGGTGTGAATTTGGTAAGGTTTGGGTGGCGGCGGCGCCTAGGATTTAGAGGATTTGGGATTTTCTGATTGGGATTTGGAAGAAAATAGTGAGGGATACGGGATGGGAAGATGAAGGAGGTGTCATGGTGAAATTTTGGGATGATTTGGGGCTTCGCCACAGCCAGCGGCAATTTCCGATCGACGGTGAACGGCGGAGGAAGGCGGAAGCACGAGAGAGTGACGACCGGCATTACAGGGGTACGAGGAAGGGATATTTAGTTGTCACGACCCAAACCCTGGTAGTGATGGCGCCCAACACATTGCTAGGCAAGACCGACCATGTTTTCTAGATAACCAACCATTTATTAATTTAATACCGATCCATTAGAGTTAATAGTCTATTTTCATAATAGAAACAAGAAATGCGGAAACAAAGTACATGAAATACAGCTCAACAAATCCGGTGTCACAAGTCTGAGCCTCTAACAGAAGGAAATACCCTATACAATCCAAGTCTAGATAGAGTAACAAAAGACATAAAAGGAAGAAAGGAGAGAGATCGGGTCATGCGGATGCCGGCAGCTACCTCGATATCTCCTCAGATAACCGTAAAAGAGCAGCTACGGATAGCTCAACTGCCCTCCTGAACACCTGTATCTGCACATAAAGTGGAGGGAGTAGGGTGAGTATCTTTCAACTCAGTGAGTAGCAATAATAAATAATAACTGAAATTAAGAACACCTGTATCATCACTAAACAGTTTTAAGAATAACCGTACATGTAAGTCATCTCTACAACGATAAGTCCGGCTTCAGTCCATTACTATCTCACACTGATCCAACACTAATCTAGTCCTGCTACGGCGTGCAGCCCGATCCAATATATTAGTCCTCACTCACACCGCTACGGCATACAACCCGATCCAATGTGTGTGTGTGTATATATATATATATATATATATATATATATATATATATATATATATATATATATATATATATATATATAGTGCTACGGCGTGCAACCCGATCCAATATAATAGATATACTGTTGTGGCGTGCAGCCCGATCCGTTTAACGTCAATGGCGCTCACTGGGGGTGTGTACGGACTCCGGAGGGGCTCCTTCAGCCCAAGCGCTATGATACTGTGGCGTGCAGTCCGATTCACATACTCCCTTTATTTCAATTTATGTGAACCTATTCCTTTTTAGTCCGTGCCAAAAATAATGACCACTTTCCTTATTTGGAAACATTTACCTTTATGCAATGATTTATAGCCACACAAAATAAAGGTGCCTCATTTTACACCACAAGTTCAAAAGTCTTCTCTCTTTTCTTAAACTTCGTCCCCAGTCAAATGGATTCACATAAATTGAAACGGAGGGAGTATATATTACTGCGGCGTGCAGTTCGATCCATATATATACATATATATCACTGCGGTGTGCAGTCCGATCCATATATATACATATATATCACTGCAGCGTGCGGTCCGATCCAATATATGTATATGTATATACTGCTGCGACGTGCAGCCCGATCCGGTATATATATCAATACCTCACAATGGGTCCTCGACCCCTCTCAGTCAATATAGACTCAAACTCTCTGGCCCACTCAGCCAGAACACGGTATTCAACCCCAGGTATTCTCTCTTAGAGTACACATCTAGTACTGGTTCATGACATGCTATACAGTTAAGAATACGACTGAGATTATGTGTTAAACATGATTTAAGGGTCATTTAGCTCTGCAGACTTCCCTAATACTCTACAGATCAGCACAAGGCCCCAAACATGGCTACTAGCCCGAATATACAGATATAAGCCCAATCTAAGTCATTATGCACAGTAAACTATCAATCGGGAAGTACCAAGTCCAAATCCCCAGTCACAGTACCACCACGCACGTCACATGACGCGTGTTCCATCTCAGCATAGCATTGTATAGTGCAAATAAGGGGTTTCAAACCCTCAGTACATCATTTATTACCACTACTCACCTCGAATCGGCAAAAGTCCTAGCTCGCCTTGCGCTTGCCTCGCAAATCAACCTCCTCAGATGATAAATCTGATCAAAACCAATAAGAATACAACAAAATAGGCTAAAGGAACATAACCCAATCAAAATAACTCGAATTACATCGAAAATCACGAAGTTGCCAAAACTCGACCCTCAGGCCCGCTTCTCGAAAAAATACAAAAGTCACATTTTCAGATTCTTTATCTCGCCACGAGCCCATACATAAAAAGTTTATCAAAATCGGACTCCATTTGCCCATTCAAATCAATAATTTTCAATAACCCAGGCTTATAGCAAAAACCTCCAATCCTCCATTTTCAGGTGTTAACTCCATAATTTAACAATCTAATAACATAAATTGAGTCCATGAATGCTTACCTAGTAAATCCCCTCGATTTTCTCCTCAAAATCGCCTAAATCGCCTCTTAGATCAAAGCCCCAATGTGTTATAACATTCTAAAATTCAAACCCCTCTGTTTCTCTAATCACTAACGTTTTTCCGCTTCTGCGGATCCTTTCTCGCTTAAGCGAGACCACTTATGCGGTTTATCCGTTGCTTTTGCGGCAATTCACTAACTGGCGAGGACCGCTTTTGCGGTCAAGATCTCGCACCTACGAGACCGCTTCAACGGTCACCTTACCGCTTCTGCGAGATTTCCCCAAGCACTGGCGTCACAAGGGCTCGCTTTTGCGAGCCCGCCCCTGCGAGAAAGCTTCTGCTTATGCGGAATTGCCCGGACTAGCCCCTAATCGCTTCTGCGACTACTTGGTCGCTTCTGCAGGGCTGCTTCTACGGTTCCCCATCCGCAGAAGCGAAAATACCTGTTGCAAAACACGCCAGCAGTCCAAAACTTCAAAATTCTTCCGTTAGACCCTCCGAAAATATCCCGAGGCCACCGGGACCTCAACCAAAAATACAAATCTTCTCTAAATCATCACACAAACTTGTTCCAATCATAAAACATACCCTCAAACACATGAATCATCAAATTAAGGTCGGTTCAAGCCTAAGATTCAACCAAAACTTTGAAAACCTACATTCTATCAAAAACCCGACCAAACAATGTCTGAATGAACTGAAAATTTGCAGACATATCCAAAATCACCTAACGAAGCTATTACAACTATTGGAATTCCATTCTGACTCTCGGATCAAAATCTCACCTATCGATCGGATTTCGCCAAAATTCCAACTTAGCCAATTCAAGCCTATTTCTACCCCGAACCTCCAAATTTAATTCTGATTGCTCCTGTAAGTCACAAATCATCCCCCAAAGCTAACCGAACCATCAGAATTCGATTCTGAGCCCTTTAACTCACAAGTCAACATTAGGTTGACTTTTTCCAACTATTCCTTCTTCAAAGAGACTATTTGTCTCTTCTCCTACCAAACTCGATCCGAATTGACTCAACTCACCAAACACATATATTGAAACATGAGCAAGCATATAACAGGGAAAACGGGATAGTAAATCACGTGATGACGGGCCGAGTCATCACATTCTCCCCAACTTAAGCAAACGCTCGTCCTCGAGCGGGTCAAGAAACATACCTGGAGTCTCAAATAAGTGTGGATATCTTCTCTGAATCTCCTGCTCGACCTTCCAAGTAGCCTCCTCTACGGGACGACCTCTCCACTGCACCTTAACTGAAGCAATGTCCTTGGACCTCAACTTTCGAACTTGTCTATCCAGAATAGCCACCGGCTCTACATCATAAGATAGATCACCATCAAGCTGAATCGTACTGAAGTCCAACACATGAGATGGATCCCCGACATACATCCGGAGCATAGACACATGGAATACTGGATGAACACTGGACAAACCGGGTGGCAAGGCCAACTCATATGCCACCTCCCCAATCCTCCTTAGTATCTCAAAAGGACCAATGGACCTAGGACTCAGTTTCCTTTTCTTCACAAACCGCATAACACCCTTCATGGGTGAAACCTTCAATGATACTCTATCGCCAACCATGAAAGACAAATCTCGAACTCTACGGTCCGCATAACTTTTCTGGCGTGACTGTGCTGTGCGAAGCCTCCCCTGAATCAACTTCACTATCTCCAAAGCATCCTAAACTAACTTAGTCCCTATCAATCTAGCCTCACCAGGCTCAAACCATCCCATGGGAGATCTACACCGTCTACCATACAACGCCTCATACGGGGCCATCTGAATACTCGACTGATAACTGTTGTTGTAGGAAAACTCTACAAGTGGCAAAAACTCATCCCATTAACCTCCAAAATCAATCACACAAGCACGCAACATATCCTCCTAGATCTGAATAGTGCGCTCAGACTGCCCATCTATCTGAGGATTAAATGTTGTGCTCAACTCTACCTGCGTACCTAGCTCCCGCTGGAATGCCCTCAAGAACTGAGAAGTGAACTGAGTACCTATATCTGATATGATAGACACTAGGACCCCGTGCAATCTAACAATCTCCCGAATTAAGATCACTGTTAACCACTCCGATAAGTAAGTAGTATATACTGGGATGAAGTGTGCGGATTTGGTCAGCCGATCAACAATCACCCACACCGAATCAAACTTCCTCGAAGTTCAAGGGAGACCACTCACAAAATCCATGGTAATCCGCTCCCATTTCCACTCAAGTAACCATACGCTGAAGAACACCGCCCAGTATCTGATGCTCATACTTGACTTGCAGGCAGTTGAGACATTTGGCCACATGACTAACAATATCCTTCTTCATCTTCCTCCAACAGTAATACTGCCTCAAGTCCTGGTACATCTTTGTGGCACCCAGATGAATGGACTACCGCGATCTGTGAGCCTCCTCTAATATCAACTCTCGAAGGCCATCTACATTGGGCACACAGATACGACCCTGCATCCTCAGAACACCATCATTATTAATAGTCACATCTCTAGCATCATCGTGTAGAACTCTATCCTTAAGGACAATCAAATGTGGATCATCATACTGACGCTCTCTGATGCGATCATATAAGAAAGACCGAGAAACAACACAAGCCAACACTCGGCTCGGCTCAGAAACATCCAACCTCACTAGCCGATTGGCCAACGCCTGAAGATCATATGCAAAGGGCCTCTCCCCAACTGGAATATAAGCTAAGCTGCCCATACTGATCGCCTTTCGGCTCAAAGCATCGGCCACAACATTGGCCTTCCCCAGATGATACAGTATAGTAATGTCATAATCCTTAAGCAACTCCAACCACCTCTATTGTCTCAAATTAAGGTCCTTCTGCTTGAACAGATGTTGAAGGCTGCGATGGTCGGTATACACCTCACAAGAAACACCATATAAGTAAAGTCTCCAAATCCTTAGAGCGTGAACTATGGCTGCTAGCTCCAAATCGTGCATAGGGTAGTTCTTCTCATGGGGCTTCAACTGGTGAGAAGTATAAGCAATAACTCTACTCTCCTGCATCAACACACATCCAATGCCAACTCTCGAGGTATCACAATACATAGTATAAGAATCTGAAGCTGACGGTAATATCAAGACTGGTGTCGTGGTCAATGCTGTCTTGAGCTTATGAAAGCTCTCCTCACACTCCTAGGACCACACAGATGGAGCACCCTTCTGAGTTAATCTAGTCAAGGGTAAGGCAATAGAAGAGAATCCCTGAACTAATCGGTAATAATACCCTGCCAATCCTAGGAAACTATGAATCTCAGTAGCTGAGGTCGGTCTAGGCCAACTCTGCACCACCTCTATCTTCTTCGGATCCACCTCAATACCATCACTGGATACCACATGCCCCAAGAATGCCACGGACTCGAGCCAGAACTCACACTTGGAGAACTTTGCATACAACTTTTCCTCCCGCAACCTCCATAATAAAACTCTAAGATGCTGAGCATGCTCCTCCTGGCTACGGGAGTACACCAGGATATCATCTATGAACAGGATCACGAAGGAGTCCAAATATGGCCTGAAAACGCTGTTCATCAAATGCATGAACGCGGCTGGGGCATTGGTCAGCCCAAAAGACATCACAAGAAACTCATAGTGCCCATATCTCGTCTTGAAGGCTGTCTTCATAATATCAGAATCTCTAATATTCAGCTGGTGATAGCCTGAACGAAGATCAATCTTCGAGAATACCCTAGTTCCCTGGAGCTGATAAAATAAATCATCAATGCGAGGCAGAGGATACTTGTTCTTCACTATTACTTTGTTCAGCTGCCTATAGTCAATACACATCCTCATTGAGCCATCCTTCTTCTTAACAAACAAGACGGTGCACCCCACGGTGACACACTCGGCCGAATGAACCCCTTATCTAGGAGTTCCTGGAGCTGCTCCTTCAATTCTTTCAGCTCGGTTGGTGCCATACGATAGGGAGGAATAGAAATAGGTTGAGTGCATAGCACCAAGTCAATCCCAAAGTCAATGTCCCTGTCCGTCGGCATGCCCGACAGGTCCGAGGGAAATACATCAGGAAAGTCCCGCACAATGGGAACAGAATAAATACTAGGAGTCTCAACTCCGACGTCCCGCAAAAATGCCAAATAGGAAAGACATCCCTTCCCAACCATCTGTTGGGCCTTGAGGAAAGATATTACCCTGCTGGGTACATAATCAGTCATGCCTCGCCACTCGATCCTCGGAATACCCGGCATAGCCAATGTGACTGTCTTGGCATGACAGTCCAGAATAGCGTGACACAGAGATAGCCAATCCATGACCAAGATAACATCAAAATCGATCATGCTCAAAAGCAATAGGTATACTCGAGTCTCCAGATCCTCAATAGTGACAAGACAGGACCGGTACACTTGGTCCACAATAATGGTATCACCTACCAGGGTAGATACATGCAGGGGCAACATAAGACACCCTCGGGTCGTGCCAAAATGAGGAGCAAAATATGTAGATACATAAGAATAAGTGGAACCGAGATCGAACAAAACTGAGGCATCTCTGTGGCAGACTGAAATAATACCTATAATGACAACATCAGAAGCGACTGCATCAGAACGACCCTGAAGAGCATAATAACGAGCCTGACCACCTTATCGGCCTCCCCCTCGAGGGCGACCCCTGGCTGCTTGACCCTCACCCCTAGCTGGCGGGCGAGTGATGAAGTAGATGGACCAGAAGATGAGGGCTGTCCCCTCTGCTGATATGGCCTGGATACAAGGCAGGGAGACTCTCTACGGATGTGCCTAAACTCTCCGCACTCGAAGCAACTCCCAGGTGCTGGGGGCTGAGACTGATGGGAACCCTCGCACCTGAGTGTCCAGTAGAAGAACTAGGTCGGGAAGAACCCTGAATAGATGGAGCCTGAGATGAGCTCTGTGCTGGTAGGGCGCTGAGAGATGGTTGGCCCTGGTAAGGACCCTGATAACCTCGCCAGAAGACGACCCACGATACTTTGAGCGGGCTGGCTGTAAAGATCTGAAACAACGACCTCGACTCTGCTGACTCTGGCCTCTAGTCTGAGTACCACTGGAACTAGCTGATCCTCGAGGCCTCTTGGCCTCCCTCTCCTCTCGCTCTCTACGACGGTCTGTCTCAATATCGTGAGCTATATCAACAGAGTCCTCAAATGAGTGACTCAGAACCCTCTCTCAGGTCATCAAAATACGGATAGGATAAATAAGCCAATCAACAAAGCACCCGATCCTCTCCCGATCAGTAGGAACCAACCACGATGCATATTTGGATAACTCTGTAAATCTAACCTCATACTCCGACACTGTCATGTCCCTATGGCGAAGCCACTCAAACTGTCTGCGCAACTCCTCCCTCTGAGATCGAGGTATCCACTTCTCCAAGAAAATAGCGGAGAACACTTGCCATAACAATAGTGCCGCCCCTGCCGGCCTACGGCGCTCATACGCCTCCCACCAAGCGAAGGCTGCTCCCTGAAGCTGGAAGGTAGTAAAGGATACACAGCTCGACTCTAGAATCCATGTTGTATGAAGCATTCGATGGCACTTGTCCAGAAAACCTTGGGCGTCCTCGCCCGGAGTAACACTCAATATAGGAGGAGAAAGTCTACTTAACCTCTCAAGACGACGCAGCTCGTCGTCAGGCATCACCGGGACCCTGTCCCCCTGAATCTGAACAACTAGCTGTACTGGGGCCACTGGCTTGACTGGTGGAACCTCAGGTGTCTGAAGGCCCTGCACTACCTGCTCTGGAGTGCGAGCTGCAGGGGTATGATGACCACCCCAGGTCCCAAATGTAGCTCCTGTAGGGGAGGCTGAAACTGCATGAGCAAGGCCAGTGCAAACCGTCAATATATCTGAGCAAGGGTCTCCTGTAGACCCGGAATCACAATAGGCATAGCTGGTGCCTGAACATGTGCTGCTGGGACCTCTACATGGGTGGGTCAACTGGCACTGCCTCAGCTGTCCTACCCCTACCACGACCACGACTACGTCCACGACCTCTAGCAGGTGGCAATGATGGTCGTTCGCCTCGTCCTGTAGCATGAGTCCTCGCCATCTGCGAGAGAATAGAATATCAAAGTTTAATTTCGGATCAACCAAATCGCGCGACAAAAATTTCAAGAATTTGAAGCTTTCCTAAAAGGTTCTGCAGCCTCCCGAGGATAAGTACAGACTGTCACACCTCCTTTTGGCGCGCCCCTTACCCCGGAGGGTAGATGCGTGAGGAGTTTTTCCAATTTAAGTGACAATATTCGAAACAGGATTATTCTATTTATTTCAGAGTCGCCACTTGGAATAAATTATGGTGTTCCAAGTCACCAATTTATTCAAATCCCGAATCGAGGAAATTTTGACTTTCCAAATGAATTCTGCGAACCAGAAATTCTAAGTAAGGAATTCTTTTGACCCGAGAGAAGGTGTTAGGCACCCCCGGATCCCGTGGTTCTAGCACGGTCGCTTCAATTATTGTAAATGGCTAAATTATCTGCTTTTAATACATGTTAAACCTACGTGCGAATTTTACCTTTTAACTGCTTTTATTATTATTGTTAATTTTTTTTTAAGAATTGCAACGTCGCAAAAATGTATCTCGAACAACGTTGTACCAGTACACCCGCGGTTGTCAACACATTTTGGCTCCGTTGAAATTTGGATTTGGGTCACATAAATGTGCACCCGAATTTAAGAGAGAAATTATTAATTACGAATACGCGTTTTTAACTTTGCGAGTGTCATGGAAATTTGCTAAATGGCATACCTCGAGTTCTAAGAATTTTAAAATTAATTAAGTGAGGGCCAAGAGTTGTGAAATTTTATTTGATATGGCACGCCCAAACAAACCAGTGATTTCATTTAATAACTTTTGAGTTAGCTTAAAATGCATGTCTGAAGCTCATGAATTTTCGAAACCACGCAAGTACTAACCATTTTGAGAATGTCAAATGTACCTCAAACAGTCATTATTTCCTCATTTAAACCAATATGCACCAAAGTTTGTTGACTACATCTGTTAACCGAAATAAAATTTAATCACTGTAGATATTGGAACTCATTAAAGTGAGCAAATTAATTGTCTTTTAGACTACTTTTCTGAAGAGATGTTGCCTAGTCATACGCACTCTAAGGCAAAAACCATTTTTCATTCCTCAGTTAGAGAAATAGGCAAGCATTTTGCAATATTGTCATGATGGTACCATCCAAATTAAATCAAACAAAACAGTACAGGTAGAATATAACAACCAATTGCATTAAGCCATTGCAAAAAAAAAGCAACCTTTGAAAGAGAATCGAATAACTACAAAGATGCGGAAGCAAATTTTAAAACAGAAATGTGTAATCGTAAAACTTACACCGGTACTAATGACTGAACATGATAGGGCTCAACGTCGATTTCCAAATTCTTAACAATAAACTCGAACCCGAAAATATGATCCGACTTTGCACATGAAACCTTGCCAGAACTCGACGGACCTCTAACTCGCTGGAAACTCGATGACGAACAAACTGAAAACGAGCTATTTATGGCTGGTTTTGGATGGTATTTTGTTGGATCTCTGATGCTGATTTCGGGACAGCTTTTCTTGAATTTTTTGGACTGGTTTTTCAGCAACTTCGCAACTAGTTTGGCTGCTCTTTGGAGCTATTTTTGCAGACAGTTTTTGGGGCTGATTTGCTGAGTTTCTAGAACTGTTTTGGGATGAGAAAAGGATGGTTTTCAAGCTGGATTTTGGGGATCTACTATTGGTTGTGCTGAAGGAGAAAGGGCTCGTTGGTTTGGTTCTGTGTGGTGTCCCAGAAGAGAGCTGGTCATTTGGAGAAGACGATGCTCAAGGGGTGGGGGTCGTTTATTGAGAAGTTCTGCTGCTGCCCGGCCTTTTTTTATTAGGTGTGTAAGTGTGTTGTCTTTATAAGAAAGATTAGAGAGATAAGAGAGATGAAAGTTGTGGTGTTGTTGGAGTGTAACATGGGGGAGTTGGGGAAAAGGGATAAAGTGAGAGGGGACAAGGAAAAGTGGGGGACAATGGAAAAAAGAAGAGTGGGGGACCAACTAATGGGAAAAATGGAAAGCGGGAAAAATGGGCAAAGTGGGGAAAGTGGAGAAAGTGGGTAAAGTGAAAAAATTTCAAATATTATCAAAAATTAGGTGTTAACAGCTGCCCCTCTTTGCTCGGAAATGCGAAGAGTTTTCGGGCAAAGATAAAGTGAACCATGTGACTAATTTTTGATCATATCGTCATTCAAAGGAGGAAGAAAAATAAAGAAGAAGGCGCAACTGAGTCCTGGTTTTGGGCAGCTACATATCCCGGGTTATAAGGGAATCAGATCGCGTATAGTTGAGAAGTGGATGAGGTGATGGAGTGATGATTTCGAGAGTCGAGTAAGGTGTCGTTCCGCTGAGGTTCCAGTCCGCAGTCTCGTTATTACATCAAGAAATAATGAAAAAGACTAGCTAAGCCTATCAGCTACGAGTTACAAGATTCCTATCTATAAATTCCTTGAAGCTTGATCTTGAGTCTTGGCTAGCTCTTGCTACAGACCCTGATCTGAATCTTGATGCTTGTCAACTGCATGTGTTGGTTCTTTCCGACATATTAGCTCAAAACGGGATCAGCGGAGCTTGTGACTTCAACTAGATTTTGAGCAGTCCGCACCCTTGTTTGCTTCACATTTGAGTTCATTTCTTTTTGTTCTTTTCTTCCTTTCTTTGTTCTAGATTGAGGTTCCACTCGTAGGTTATCTCGATCCTTGCGTCCCGAGGTCAAACCTATTTAGACAAATGAAACAAACAAACGAACAAAATTTTTCTGCCCCAGTTTTGCTAGGAAAATTTCGTGAGTTAGTTGTGACACAGAAAGTGATTAAAAAGACTCTTTGGTATTGGTAAGAGAATCATAGTTTCACAAATAAACGTTCCACGGCTTTCTGGCCGGGATTTTGCAAAAGCATTTCACGGCTTTCTGGCCAGAATTCAAATAATGTCTAACGGTTTTTTGGCCGCAAGACCCTCGGTTTTTTGGCTGAGGTTAAAATAAATGGCTCCGCAGTTTTCTGACTGGGAGATCCTCGGTTTTCTGACTGGGGATAAAAATTTCACGGCTTTCCGGCCGGAGTTCAAACAATGTCTAACGGTTTTTTGGCCGTCATACCCTCGGTTTTTGGCCGAGGTTAAAATAAATGGCTCCGCAGTTTTCTGACTGGGAGATCCTCGGTTTTCTGACTGGGGATAAAAGTTTCACGGCTTTCTGGCCGAAATTCAAACAATGTCTAACGGTTTTTTGGCCGTCGGACCCTCGGTTTTTTGGTCGGGGTTAAAATAAATGGCTCCGCAGTTTTCTGACTGGGAGATTTTGAAGAAGAGTTTCACGGCTTTCTGGCCGGAATTCAAACAATGTCTAACGGTTTTTTGGCCGTCAGACCCTCGGTTTTTTGGCCGGGGTAAAAGTAAATGGCTCCGTAGTTTTTGACTGGGGAGATCCTCGGTTTTCTGACCGGGGATAAAAGTTCCACGGCTTTTGGGTCGGAATTCAAACAATGTCTAACGGTTTTTTGGCCGTCGGACCCTTTTTGGTCGGGGTAAAAGTAAATGGCTCCGCAGCTTTTTGATCGGGGAGATCCTCGATTTTCGACCGGGATAAAAGTTTCACGGCTTTACGGCCGGAATTCAAATAATGTCTAACGGTTTTTTGGCCGTCGGACCCTCGGTTTTTGGTCGGGGTTAAAGTAAGTGGCTCCGCAGTTTTCCGACCGGGAGATCCTCGGTTTTCTCCGACCGGGGATAAAAGTTTCACGGCTTTCCGGCCGGAATTCAAACAATGTCTAACGGTTTTTGGCCGTCGGATCCTCGGTTTTTGGCCGGGGTAAAAGTAAATGGCTCCGTAGTTTTTTAACTGGGAGATCCTCGGTTTTCTTACCGGGGATAAACGTTTCACGGCTTTCCGGTCGGAATTCAAACAATGTCTAACGGTTTTTTAGCCGTCAGACCCTCGGTTTTTTGGCCGGGTAAAAGTAAATGGCTCCGCAGTTTTTGATCGGGAGATCCTCGGTTTTCTGACCGGGGATAAAAGTTTCACCGCTTTCTGGCCGGAATTCAAACAATGTCTAACGGTTTTTTGGCCGTCAGATCCTCGGTTTTTTGGCCGGGGTAAAAGTAAATGGCTCCGCAGCTTTTTGACTGGGAGATCCTCGGTTTTATGACCGGGATAAAAGTTTCACGGCTTTCTGGCCGAAATTCAAACAATGTCTAACGGTTTTTGGCCGTCGGACCCTCGGTTTTTTGGCCGGGGTTAAAGTAAATGGCTCCTCAGTTTTCTGCTGGGGAGATCCTCGGTTTTCGACCGGGGATAAAAGTTTCACGGCTTTTTGGCCGAATTCAAACAATGTCTAACGGTTTTTTGGCCGTCGGACCCTCGGTTTTTTGGTCGGGGTAAAAGTAAATGGCTCCGCGGTTTTTTGACTGGGGAGATCCTCGGTTTTCGACCGGGGATAAAAGTTTCACGGCTTTCGGCCGGAATTCAAACAATGTCTTAACGGTTTTTTGGCCGTCGGACCCTCGGTTTTTGGCCGGGGTTAAAGTAAATGGCTCCGCAGCTTTTTGACCGGGAGATCCTCGGTTTTCTGACCGGGATAAAAGTTTCACGGCTTTCTGGCCGAATTCAAACAATGTCTAACGGTTTTTTGGCCGGAGAGACCCTCGGTTTTCTGACCGGGGTCCAAACGGATATTGGACTAACATGATTTGATTCTCTTTTTGGAGTTTTCATTTTCTTTTCTTTTATTCTTCCTTTTGGGTCTTCTTTTAGGTATTTTTTTTAATCATCAACAAAATGCATAAGATAAAGCTTTTGAAAAGAAACTTCCCTTTTTATGCGCTTTCCTTGTTCCAGAGCCATTTCAATGCTTGAGTACTTCATTTCTTTGAGTTGTACCTTCTTCTTGCACAATTAAATAGACCTGCTTTCAACAAAGAACATTTTATTAGTTGAAAAAGTGGTTGACTTTGCGGCCTTGATTGCCCCATTTCCATTGAGAACTTTGCTACCAATTGTCTTTGGGGGTGACTTCTTTTCAAACTGACCGGGTTCAAACTCGGAATTCTTTGAGGACTCGCCTGTGTGGGCTCTGTCTTTCTGTCTCGTTCCGTTTTTAAAACCTTAGCCTTTGATTTCCTTTTCCTTCTTAATGTCCTTTCCTTTGCAAGTGATCGACCATCATGATCAGTCGGGATTGGATCAATACACCACCGAGGCTGGGTATCTTTCTTTGCCTTTTTACCAGATGGAATCCTGTAAAACCGGTCCTGCCGCCTTTCTTTGTAATAGTTTCAGAATAAAAATTAAACCGAAAGGGATTCAAAGAATAACTATACAAACAACAAGAAAATGAGTTTAAAGAGAAGCGTCCCTTTCGAGGAAATAAAGGACTTATCTGGGATGCATGCTGACTTCAAATAAACATGACATGCTTCTTGGACTGGACGCCCGACCCACATAAACTTTCCAACTTCTTATGAACCCATTGATTCGCAATTTCAAAACCAGGGAACCTTGCCAAAATTCTTTTAGTGAAGGGATGTCTTCTTTTTGGTCGGCGACGCCCTTTGCGGGTTTTTGCCAATCGACCTTTCTCATTTCTCTTCTCACTGTCGCCCGATAGTGCTCTTCGCAAGTTTTCACTAAACGGACTCTCTCATTTTTAGCTTCTCCAACTGCCATCGCCTTATGGTGCCAGAAGATTTTCACCGATAAGACTCTCTCATTTTGTTTCTCTCAATTCAAGCTATGTCGGAATTTCGTCAACGACATCTTTCTCTTTCTTGCCTTTGCTAATTGATTGGAAGGACTTGAACAAGGTTTTTTGGGTAAGAAGGAACTTGAATGGAATTACAACTCTGGAACCATCTTGACGGATCTAAACTGAACCGTCATATCATCTGCCCTAGTTTCAATTTTGGGGAAATTGAGATTTTGGTTTTGTTATGACTGAACCTCAAGAGAGGTTGCCTACGTATCCTTTCGGAATCAAGTCAGAACGTAGTTTTTGTTTTTTTTTTTTTGGTTTGGATTCCAAAGAGGGTAGCCAAAGAAAGGTAACCAGCTCAAAGGGTTTACAAAAGGGTTGGTAGTGTTTGGATAGCGGGAATAAAAGCCTTCGTCATCTCAATTATACAAAAGCCAATGTCGTAGGAAGCTCTGACATAGTACTTTTATGCTGTATCTGTATTGACTACCGTTTTCAAGATCATTCCCTTCAATGTCTGCCAGACACAGTGTCCCTCTCAGTGATATTTTCCGGATGATGCATGGATTCTTCCAATTAGGAGCGGGATTTTCTTTTTGTTTCTTGGTAATGAGGAGGAATGCGCCTTAACGTCGGTTGTTCTATTTCGAGATTTCTGGGCCGCATTTTCTTGTTGCAAGTATGGGCCTTTCTTTGTTGGGACAACTACTCGGGTATTCCTTGAGTACAACACAACCCTTTTTTTATGTGAACCAATTTCCTTCAGTTATTCCAATTCATTGTTTCATTTCCTCAAAGATAAACTTTTGTGCATTTCAACTCTCGATTCATTATTCTGAAGTCCGACAACGTTTTAGGATCTAGGCATGAAGTCCGCAAGCATGTCATGTTATTTAAAGCTGCATGATTTGAACTAAAGAGAAGAGAAAAAGAAAACTAAAACAAATCTGAAAGAATAAAAAAAAAATAACATAAGAAAAGAAAACGGACGATGAGATATTAATTTCATTACTTGAAATCGAAAAGATAAACAAGGTTCACATTCGAAAATTTAAAGATAAAAACTAAAAAAAACATCCAATTTACACCCTGAAATACTCTGGATGCAGAAAAATATGGCAGGACAAGTTTACTGGGTTTCCGCCTGATCGGGGATGGCCTAGCCTTTCAGTTTGGGAATTTAGTGTCTAGTCCCATCTCAACGGTGATAGTCCCTTTCCCCGGCTCGACCATGTGGGTATCGCAGAGCTTCTCCTCATGTTTTCCTTCACTCTCTTCAGTCATGGAATCCTCATTATCTTTCTCTTCACGGTCCTTAAGCTTTTGCGATACGCGTCCAACAAACACTGGCTCATTCAGCTGTGGTGTCTTAATCGCCTCCCATGCCACATAGGCTTGCTTATGTGCACCAATTTCCCTTTCTGGTTCTAACTCAGTGATTTTACTCTTCTTTTCCCCTTTCTCTTGTTTCGGGGCCGCCTTGGCCTTCCTTTCCACGTCAGCAACAACAATTATGGCCTTAAGTACTGGATCAAATTTTTCGTCTTCACAGATCATCCCAACTATCGGCCCGTTATTGTGAGCAGGCAGCGGATTATTGGTCACATTTGGGACATCCTCATCCTTCAACACAATCTTCCCTTGCTCTATTAAATTCTCCATCGCTTGTTTCAAAGTCCAACAGTCATTAGTATGGTGGCCCTCTGCCTCTGAATGATATGCACATCTGACACCAGCTTTGTAGGAAGGTGATGCCGGGTTTTGTCTATTCTGAGGAAACAACTACAGTAGACCCATTTGGACAAGATTCGGGAATAGATTAGAGTAAGATTCACCAATTGGGGTAAAGTTTGATTTCTTTGGCTCTGTTCCCAAGGACGGAAGTTATTCTGCGGAGGTCGAGGATTATAGTGGTTCTGGTGGGGAGGCTGATTTATTGGAAATAGAGCTTGGTTTCTACTCACATGCTGTTGCGGTTGTGCAAAAGGTTGAGCATTCATGACCGCATATGGTTGAGGGATATAGGACATTTCCTGAGCAGAGTAATAATGCTGGGGGGTTCTTTCTGAAAAGAAGGGTCTAGGAGCGTGGTGTCTTCTATCACCCGAAGTTGCCATGGATGTTTCATCTTTCATCCTACCCTTTGATATTCCTCCAGACCCTCCTTGGATTGCTTGGGAGGTCGCTCGAATGGCTGCCTGACTCAAAATCCTTCCCGCCTTTAAACCATTTTCTACCATTTCCCCAATCTTGATCGCCTCCGCAAAAGGCTTTCCCATTGCTGACATCATGTTCTGGAAATAGTCTGGTTCCTGAGCCTGGAGGAAAGTAGTGACCATTTCTATTTCGTCCATAGGGGTTTCACCCTGGATGCTTGCTCTCGCCATTTAATAGCATATTCTCTGAAGCTTTCTGAAGGTTTCTTCTTAAGTTCGATAAAGAATTCCTGTCTGGCGCAATGTCAATGTTGTACTGGAACTGTTTCACAAAATCTCTGGCCAAATCGTCCCAGATGTGCCATCGAGATATGTCTTGATCCATGTACCATTCTGAGGCTATCCCGATCAAGCTTTCTCCGAAATATGCCATCAGCAATTCTTCCATGCCGCCGGCACCTCGCAGTTGATTGTAGTATTTCTTTAGATGAGCAATAGGGTCGCCGTGTCCGTCATACTTTTCGAACTTCGGCGTCTTAAAGCCTGAGGGCAAATGGACATGCGGGAACATGCACAAATCTGCGTATGAAACACTCTTCTGTCCGCCTAGACCTTGTATGTTTTTCAAGCTCTGTTCCAAGCCGCTCATTCTTTTTGCCATTTCATCCCGTTCGGGAGCTTTTGGATTTTGGCTTGGCATGAGCTGAGGATAGACATTGGCGACAAACTGGGTAGGATCCCGTGGAAGGGGTGGTGCCGGAAATGTGAAAGAAGAAGAATCAAAGAAAGGAGTATGCGTGCCGGGATGCGCCGTGATTGGAACGGGCAAACCAATAGATGTTCTTGCAGATGTATCTAATGTTGTCACCCGAGGATAGGAAGTGGAGGGTGATTCAGAGAGGGTTGCGACATTAGAATACCCAAATAGAGTGGGTGGGTAATTAGTGGGAGTATTAGAAATCCCACTTGACCTGAGGAATACTTCGGGGAACCCAGGGATCAGACTTGGGGGCTCTTTCCCGTTATTCCAGTCATCTAACATCTCCAGCATTCGACATCGCAAAATTCTATTTTCTTCGGCAGCTGCTGACTCAGTAGCCGGGACGGCTGACACAGAACTCTCTTCCAAAACGGGAACGGTTGATAGGGGGATTTCTGAAGACATGTTGGCACTTCTTTTGGACCTTGTGAAATAAGGATTGACACTTTCTTTTGATTTAGCAACGGGTTGCTGAACTTTTCCTTTGGACCTCGTGAAGTATGAATGTGAGGCCAGAGTACCACAAAATCAACCACCTTTTTCTAAAACCTGGAGTTTGGCAAACAAACGGTTAGTCCGAAACAACATAACAGATAAGTAATCTCACGTTGGGTGTGATGCACTTATACAGTTGATCGTGTTGCTACTTGTATTCGATTGGAATGCGTTATTCCGGCTTATACTTTCCTTTGCTTTCATGTTCTTCCTCCCTTTATCAATTTTCTCTCTCTTTTTTTTTATCATTTTTTTTTCCGGTGATGGTCGAATCTTATGTGGATTGCCTACGTATCATGTCCCCGCATGAATCAGACCGGGCGTAGTTCGGAAAACCGGGAATTGAGTAAATCAACTAATTCTTGAAAGAAATGCTTTAAAAGAAAAAAGGAAAATATATTCATATTTTTGCTTTTTTTTTTTGCTTTTTGATAGAAAGACTTCTAAAAATAAAAATTTATTTGCTTTGGAGTAAAATCCATATTTTTAAATTTTGATTTTTATTGATTTTTCTTTTTTATTTCATGAAAAATAGTAGAAAGAACGAAACCATTTTTTTTAGTTTTTTTGGGGTTTTTTTTTTGAACTACTTTTACTCTTTTTTTTTTTGAATTTTATAAAAAAAAGATTTTAATGAAGGAACTAAACGAGAATATTTTTTTTTTATATATATATATAATTTTTTTATATTGGGGTCGGAATCGATGAGGTTTTCCTACGTATCTCACATCCGGTGAGAATCAGACCCGCGTAGTTCGGATACGAGAGGACAATAATAATAAAACATTTTTTTTACAGGAATTTTCAATTTTCACAATAAAACAAACTTGATTACAAAGTTTTAAAAACTAGCCATACTAACAGATTTTGATGAAAAGAAATACTTACAGACTTGAAAATCAAACATCATATGATCTAATCAAAAGAAATATAAATTAAGAAGAAAAAAACTAGCAGATTACTTCCCTGTTTGACAATTTCAACCAAATGACTATTTCTGCAAACGTGGCCCTTTCTCAACTCCGTATGAATTTTGAGGCCGGGAAGAATTTCTTTACAAACTTGTCCATTCTTTTAACGAAGACAACCTTTCAACCACTATAAGGCTATCTCGGCAAGACCGATTTAAAATACCGCCGAAACTAGCTTGGCTTATTTTGACCTAAAATTCAAGCATTTACTTGCCACTGATTCTTTTTTTTTTTTTTTCAAATTAAAATAAAGAGACATGGTTTTGCAGACACGACCTTTTAGCACCTCGGGGACGAGGATTTTAAGGTTGTGTTTAGCTAATTGACCAAAAATCCTAAAAATAATCAAAAGTGGCCGTTTATGCAAAGTCGGCCTTTCGGCGTCCCTCTCGGGAACATTCGACTATTTTTGGCAAAAGCGGCATCACATGACTTATTTATGACAAAAATTAAAATTTAGATATATTTTTTTTTCTTTTTAGTTTTCAAATTAAAACAAAAAAAATCCGGTATTGCAAATACGGCCTTTCAGCTCCTCGGGGACGAAGATTATAAGGCTGTGAGGGTCAATCGACCAAAAAATCTACAAAATGACCCAAAAGTGGCCGTTTATGCAAAGTCAACCTTCCGGCGTCCCTTTCGGGTACATTCGGCTCTGTTTTTGAAAACGGCATCACTCAACATATTTACATCGAAAAAATCAATTTCGATATTTTTGGTTATTTTTGGAAAAGGGGAGGTTGGACCCGATGAAGGTTGCCTACGTATCTCACACTATGTGAGAATCAAACTAGCGTAGTTCGGTAATAAAAGAACTAAATCATTTTAAGAAAAGAAAACAAACTATTTTTAAACAACATTTCTAAAACAAATTATTTTCAGAGAAACTAATCTATCTTTAATAAATCAACAAATTTTATATTCGAAACGGGATTATTCTATTTATTTCAGAGTCGCCACTTGGAATAAATTATGGTGTTCCAAGTCACCAATTTATTCAAATCCCGAATCGAGGAAATTTCGACTTTCCAAATGAATTCTACGAACCAGAAATTCTAAGTAAGGAATTCTGTTGACCCGAGAGAAGGTGTTAGGCACCCCCGGATCCCGTGGTTCTAGCACGGTCGCTTCAATTATTGTAAATGGCTAAATTATCTGCTTTTAATACATGTTAAACCTACGTGCGAATTTTACCTTTTAACTGCTTTTATTATTATTGTTAATTTTTTTTTAAGAATTGCAACGTCGCAAAAATGTATCTCGAACAACATTGTACCAGTACACCCGCGGTTGTCAACACATTTTGGCTCCGTTGAGATTTGGATTTGGGTCATATAAATGTGCACCCGAATTTAAGAGAGAAATTATTAACTACGCGCCTAAAGCAAATACGCGTTTTTAACTTTGCGAGTGTCATGGAAATTTGCTAAATGGCATACCTCGAGTTCTAAGAATTTTAAAATTAATTAAGTGAGGGCCAAGAGTTGTGAAATTTTATTTGATATGGCACGCCCAAACAAACCAGTGATTTCATTTAATAACTTTTGAGTTAGCTTAAAATGCATGTCTGAAGCTCATGAATTTTCGAAACCACGCAAGTACTAACCATTTTGAGAATGTCAAATGTACCTCAAACAGTCATTATTTCCTCATTTAAACCAATATGCACCAAAGTTTGTTGACTACATCTGTTAACCGAAATAAAATTTAATCACTGTAGATATTGGAACTCATTAAAGTGAGAAAATTAATTGTCTTTTAGACTACTTTTCTGAGGAGATGTCGCCTAGTCATTTGCACTCTAAGGCGAAAACCATTTTTCATTCCTCAGTTAGAGAAATAGGCAAGCATTTTGCAATATTGTCATGATGGTACCATCCAAATTAAATCAAACAAAACAGTACAGGTAGAATATAACAACCAATTGCATTAAGCCATTGCAAAAAGAAGCAACCTTTGAAAGAGAATCGAATAACTACAAAGATGCGGAAGCAAATTTTAAAACAGAAATGTGTAATCGTAAAACTTACACCGGTACTAATGACTGAACATGATAGGGCTCAACGTCGATTTCCAAATTCTTAACAATGAACTCGAACCCGAAAATATGATCCGACTTTGCACATGAAACCTTGCCAGAACTCGACGGACCTCTAACTCGCCGGAAACTCGATGACGAACAAACTGAAAACGAGCTATTTATGGCTGGTTTTGGATGGTATTTTGTTGGATCTCTGATGCTGATTTTGGGACAGCTTTTCTTGAATTTTTTGGACTGGTTTTTCAGCAACTTCGCAACTAGTTTGGCTGCTCTTTGGAGCTATTTTTGCAGACAGTTTTTGGGGCTGATTTGCTGAGTTTCTAGAACTGTTTTGGGATGAGAAAAGGATGGTTTTCAAGCTGGATTTTGGGGAGCTACTATTGGTTGTGCTGAAGGAGAAAGGGCTCGTTGGTTTGGTTCTGTGTGGTGTCCCAGATGAGAGCTGGTCATTTGGAGAAGACGATGCTCAAGGGGGTGGGGGTCGTTTATTGAGAAGTTCTGCTGCTGCCCGGCTTTTTTTTTATTAGGTGTGTAAGTGTGTTGTCTTTATAAGAAAGATTAGAGAGATAAGAGAGATGAAAGTTGTGGTATTGTTGGAGTGTAACGTGGGGGAGTTGGGGAAAAGGGATAAAGTGAGAGGGGACAAGGAAAAGTGGGGGACAATGGAAAAAAGAAGAGTGAGGGACCAACTAATGGGACAAATGGAAAGCGGAAAAAATGGGCAAAGTGGGGAAAGTGGAGAAAGTGGGTAAAGTGAAAAAATTTCAAATATTATCAAAAATTAGGTGTTAACACAGACGTCTCCGCACCGATCTGCAAGACACTACTAAACCGGCTCATGACTCGCAAGACATGTTAACCTAGGCTCTAATACCAACTTGTCACGACCCAAACTCCGGCCGTGATGGCACCCAACATATTGCTAGGCAAGCCCGACCATGTTTTCCAGATAATCAACCAGTTATTAATTTAATACTAATCCATTAGAGTTAATAGCCTGTTTTCATAATAGAAACAACAAATGCAGAAACAAAGTACATGAAATACAGCCCAACAATTCCGGTGTCACAAGTCTGAGCCTCAAACAGAAGGAAATACCCTATACAATCCAAGTCTAGATAGAGTAACAAAAGACATAAAATGAAGAAAGGAGAGAGACCGGGTCATGCGGACGGCGGCATCTACCTCGATGTCTCCTCGGATAATAGTAAAATAGCAGTTGCGGATAGCTCAACTGCCCTCCTGGACACCTATATCTGCACATAAAGTGCAGGGAGTGGGGTGAGTATCTTTCAACTCAGTGAGTAACAATAATAAGTAATAATTGAAAGTAAGAACACCTGTATCATCACTAAACAGTTCTAAAAATAACCGTACAGGTAAGTCATCTCTACAATGATAAGTCCGGCTCCAGTCCACTAATATCTCACACTGATCCAACACTAATCTAGTCCTACTACAGCGTGCAGCCCGATCGTCACTCATACTGCTGCGGCGTGTAGCCCTATCCAATATATATATGTACATAAAATGCTGTGGCATGCAGCCCGATTCAATATAATAAATATACTGCTACGGCGTGCAGCCCGATCCAATAATATATAGTGCGCTCACTGGGGGTGTGTGCAGATTTTGGAGGGGATCCTTTAGCCCAAGCGCTATGATACTAGTCCGATCCATATATATATTACTACGGCGTGCAGTCTGATCCACATATATATTACTACGGCGTGCAGTCCGATATATATATATATATATATCATTGCGTCGTGTAGTCCGATCCAGTATATGTATATGTATATACTGATGCGGTGTGCAGCCCGATTCGGTATATATATCAATACCTCACAATGGATCGGGCAGCACGCCGCAATATTATATACTTATACATATATTGGATCGGACTGCACACCATAGTATTATACATATATATAATATATATATATATATATATATATATGGATCGGACTACACGCCGCAGTAATATATAAATATGTGGATCAGACTGCACGCCGCAGTAATATATAAATATGTGGATCGGACTGCACGCCGCAGTAATATATAAATATGTGGATCGGACTGCATGCCTCAGTAATATATAAATATGTGGATCGGACTGCACGTCGCAGTAATATATATATGGATTGGACTCCACGCCGCAATATTATAGCGCTTGGGCTGAAGGAGCCCCTCCGGAGCCTGCACACACCCCTAGTGAGCGCAGTTATATATTATTTGATCGGGCTGCGCGCCGTAACAGTATATCTATTATATTGGACCGGGCTGCACGCTGCATCACTAGCATACCACTGTATAGTGCAAATACGGGGTTTCAAACCCTCAGTACATCATTTATTACCACCACTCACCTTGAATCGGCAAAAGTCCTAGCTCGCCTTGCGCTTGCCTCGCAAATCAACATCCTCGGATGCCAAATCTGATCAAAACCAATAAGAATACATCAAAATAGGCTAAAGGAACATAACCCAATCGAAATAACTCGAATTACATTGAAAATCAAGAAGTTGCCAAAACCCAACCCTCGGGCCTGCTTCTCGAAAAAATACAAAAGTCACATTTTTAGTTTCCTTATCTCGTCACGAGTCCATACATATAAAGTTTATCAAAATCGAACTTCGTTTGCCCATTCAAATCAATGATTTTCAATAACTCAGGCTTAGAGCAAAAACCTCCATTAATACACCTCTAATCCTCCATTTTCAGGTGTTAACTTCATAATTTAACAATGTAATAACATAAATTGAGTCCATGAATGCTTACCTGATGAATCCCCTTGATTTTCTCCTCAAAATTGCCTAAATCGCCTCTTAGATCAAAGCCCCAATGTGTTATAACATTCTGAAATTCGAACCCCTCTGTTTCTCTAATCACTGACATTTTTCCGCTTCTGCGGATCCTTTCTCACTTAAGTGAGACCGCTTCTACGGTTTATCCTTCGCTTCTACGACAATTTGCTAACTGGCAAGAACCACTTCTGCGGTCAAGGTCTCGCACCTGCGAGACCGCTTCAGCGGTCAAGGTCTCGCGTATGCGAGATTTCCCCAAGCACTAGCGTCCGCTTCTGCGAACAAGGGCTCACTTCTGCGAGCCCGCCCATGCAAGAAAGCTTCCACTTCTGCGAAATTGCCCGGACTAGCCCAGATCACTGGCGACCACTTGGCCGCTTCTGTGGGTCCGCTTATGTGATTACCTATCCGCAAAAGTGAAAATATCTACTGTAGAATACACCAGCAGTCTAAAACTTCAAAAATTCTTCCGTTAGACCCTCCGAAAATATCCCGAGACCCCCGGGACCTCAACCAAAAACACAAATCCACTCTAAATCATCACATGAACTTGTTCCAATCATAAAAACATACCCTCAAACACATGAATCATCAAATTAAGTCCGGTTCAAGCCTAAGATTCAACCAAAACTTCCGAAACCTACATTCTATCAAAAACCGGACCAAACGATATCTGAATGACTTGAAAATTTGCAGACCTATCCAAAATCACCTAACAAAGCTAATGCAACTGTCGGAATTCCATTCCAACTCCCGGATCAAAATCTCACCTATTGATCGGATTTCGCCAAAATTCCAAGTTAGCCAATTCAATCTTATTTCTACCCCGGACCTCCAAATTCAATTTCGATCGCACCTGCAAGTCACAAATCATCCCCCGAAGCTAACTAAACCATCAAAATTCGATTCCGATACCTTTAACTCACAAGTCAACATGCGGTTGACTTTTCCCAACTATTCCTTATTCAAAGAGACTATTTGTTTCTTTTCCTACCAAACTCGATCCGAATTGACTCAACTCAGCAAACACATATATTGAAATATGGGCAAGCATATAACGGAGAAAAAGAGACAGTAACTCACGTGATGACGGGCCGGGTCATCACATTAGTCTAGGGTTTGGACTAATTTTCGGACAACTATATTAAAATGTAACAACCAATAGTGACCGTTGGATTGAGGGATGGACGGATAAGATTAACTGTAGCCAAATGATGTCGCTTTGCTGAAAGGGGTTTGGACCGGGTATTTTTGGGGTTAGGCTTGGAGTTTGGTCCGAATTATGAAGGTTATTTGGGCTAAAGCTGGATTGTGGCCCAAAGACCATGCCTTTTTTTTTTTAATTCTCTCTTTTTTATTCTTTTTTTGCATTTGTTTTGTATTTTACTTATTATTATTATTTTGTATTTTTTGATTTTATTATGTAAGACCCAATTCAAAGATCTAAAATTGTACTAATTAATTTCCCAAATTAACTAATTCCTAACTTAAAAGAAAATTAAACTAAAAATATAAAATGTGAAATTAAAAATGGTAAAAGGACTAGTTTTGTTATTGTTCTCTTATTTTAGTAATATTAATTGATAAAATCGAATTCTCAATGCTAATATACTATTTTTGTACATTTTACAAATTATAATAACTAAAAAGAACAAAAAATGCAAATAAGACATAAAATCATGCAATTAATTCCTAAAAATTCAAATAATAAAAGAAATTTTTTAATTCTAATGAATTTATAAGAGTAAATTAAGCATGGCAAAAATTACGTGCTCACAGCTGCTCCTCTTTGCTCGAAGACATGACGGGTTTTCGGGTAAATATAGATGAGCACCATGAAGGATTTTTGCCCGCTCACCACTCCATGAGAAACATTTGAAAGTTGTCTGACCGAACCTTACTTCAAAGGTTTCCTACATATCCTTGGCTATAAAGAATCAGGTTAGTGTAGTTCTAGAATGTTTGGTAGCTGGGCCTACCAAGAGATGTGAATTTCATTGTTGTTGCTGCTACTACTGCTTACTGACCTCCTTATTACACCAAAAAGAAAAACTAAGCTAGCTATGCCTAACAACTATGAGTTACAAGATCCCTATCTATAATTCTCTTGAAACTTGATCTTGAGTCTTGGCTGATTTTGCTGTGGACTCCGATCTAAATCTTGATGCTCGTAAGTCATATGTGTTTGTTTCTTCATGCAGCATTGGGTCAAGACAGGATCAATGGAGCTTGTGACTTTAATCAGATTTTGAGCCATCCGTGCCCTTGCTAGCTTCACATTTGAGTTCATTTCTTTTTGTTCTTTTCTTCTTTTCTTGATTCTCGATTGAAGCTCATTCCATTGGTCATCTCGTACCTTGTGTCTTGAGGTTGACCTACTTAAGATACCAAAACAAATAAACGAAAGAAATTTTCTGTCCCGATTTTCACTAGGAAAATTTCGTGAGTTAGTTGTGACACATATCTAAGCGATCAAACCAGAAATTGTAACACCTCCTTTTGACGCAGGCCCGCAAGGGGGCGAGGGTAAATGGAGTTTTTCCAATTAAAGGACAATCGAAACGGGATTTATTTATTTAATTCAGAGTCGCCACTTGGGAGATTTATGGTGTCCCAAGTCACCGGTTTGAATCCCGAATCGAGGAAAGGTTTGACTCTATTTAATAGTCCGCGTACCAGAAATCCGGATAAGGAATTCTGTTAACCCGGGAGAAGGTGTTAGGAATTTCCGAGTTCCGTGGTTCTAGCACAGTCGCTCAAATGTCATATTTGGCTAAATTATTTGACTTATAATAAATATGAACTAATGTACAAATTTTAACCCTTAACCGCTTTTAATAAAATTATTCACTATTTTAATAAAAGAATTGCAACATCATGAAAATGCATTTCAAACCACGTCACAATCAATGTACCCGTGATTATCAACACATTTCGATTTTTGTTGAGATTTAGATTTGGGTCACATAAATGCGCACCCGAGTTTAGGGAGATAAAATTATTAAATACGCGCCTAAAGATGCTGACGCATTATTATTTTTTGAGAAAAGCCGCGGAATTTGCTAAACGACAGTCCTGTAATCTAAGTAATATTTATTAGACAAGTATGAGGACCCCACAATTTATAACTATTTTTGGCGAGACACGCCTTACTTATTTTAAAAAAGGGCAATGCTAAAGTGACTACATTTTTCTATTAAGCTTGTCTCTAAATTAAAAGAGAAAAATTCTAATTAATTACGAGTTTAATAATATGTAACACACTAATTGCTAGATTAATCGATATTGATGGAAGAGAAGTTACTTTTAAAACAATTTTTCGAATAAAATATAATAAAAAAATAAATTTCGAAATTACAAATAAAATAAAATTAAATTTCGAAATTATAAATAAAATAAAATAAAATTTCGAAATTACAAATAAAATAAAATAAAATTTTGAATTTGTAAATAAAAGATAAAATTTAACGACTAACTATTCAAAAGAAATTGAACATAACTAAATTAAAACTTACATTGTTATATGAAAATATTAAAATTAATTCCTAAAATGGCTACATTTTTATGGATTTATCTAAAAAATAAAAGGAAACGAATTTTCTTTATTAATCAACGTGATTGGAAATATAACTTATTAAACGGATTAAAATAGGCGCAACTGACAAATTATAATTAAATTAGCACAAAAGAAAATTATGTCATGCCCAAAAATGCCACTGAACTCAACCAGAATTCACATTTAGAGAACTTGGCATAAAGCTACTTCTCCCTCGGAATCTGAAGCACTATCCTCAAATGCTGCTCGTGCTCTTCCCGACTCCGGGAATATACTAGAATATAATTAATGAAAACAATCACGAACGAGTCCAGATAAGGCCCGAACACACTGTGCATCAAATGTATAAAGGCTGCTGGGGCATTTGTCAACCCAAAAGACATCACGAGGAACTCATAGTGACCATACCGGGTCTTGAAGGCAGTCTTCGGGATATCTGGCTCCCGAATCTTCAGCTGGTGATACCCAGAGCGCAAATCAATCTTAGAAAACACCTGTGCGCCCTGTAGCTAGTCAAATAAATCATCAATACGGGGCAAAGGATACCGGTTCTTCACTGTAACCTTGTTCAGCTGACGATAGTCAATACACATACGCATAGAACCGTCCTTTTCTTCACAAACAATACAGGAGCACCCCAAGGCGAAACACTGGGTCGAATAAAACCCTTGCCCAATAACTCCTGTAACTGATCCTTCAACTCCTTCAACTCAGGAGGAGCCATACGGTACGGTGGAATAGAAATGGGCTGAGTGCCCGACAACAAGTCAATAGCAAAGTCAATATCTCTGTCGGGCGGCATGCCCGGGAGATCAGCTGGAAATGCATCAGCAAAGTCACGTACTACAGGAACGGAATCAATAGAGGGAGTGTCAATATTGATGTCCCACGCATAGGCTAGATAAGCAGCACACCCCTTCTCAACCATACGCTGAGCTCTGAGAAAAGAAATAACACGGCTAGGGGTGTGATCTAGAGTACCACTCCACTCAATACGTGGAATGCCTGGCATAGCCAGCGTCACGGTCTTGGCGTGACAATCAAGAATAGCATAATGGGGCGACAACCAGTCCATGCCCGGAATAATATCAAAATCGACCATCCCGAGCAGTAATAGATTCGCTCTGGTCTCAAAATCACAAATGGTAACCAAACACGACCGATATACGCGGTCCACTACCAAAGAATCACCCACCGGAGTGGAAACATAAATGGGGGCACTCAAAGAATCCCGAGGCACACCCGGATGAGAAGCAAAGTAAGAAGACACATATGAAAAAGTGGAACCAGGGTCGAATAGAACCGATGCCTCCCGTGACTAACCGGAATAATACCTGTGATAACAGAGTCATATGCAATAGCCGCAGCCGCGATCGGGAATAGCATAGAATCCGGCCTCGTCCCCCCTCTCGAGGGCGGCCTCCGGAACCCCGACCCCCGCCCCGGTCCTGGGCAGGTGGAGTGGCCGCTGGGGCTGGAATGATAGCCTGCTGGCCCTGAGAGCCACGCGGATGCTGTGATGACTGATGAGGGCTCCTCTCCTGCGCCCTGGGGCACTCCCCAACCAGGTGGCGAGTATCCCCGCACTCAAAACAAGCTCCGGGAGGACGCGGTGGCCGTGATGATCGGTCTCACCCCCACTAGTCCGACCCCACTGGAAGGACCCCGCGCGGGAGGTGCATCGGAAACTAGGGGAGCATAATAAGGCTCCGAGGTGCTTGGAAGACCCGGAGCACTACCGGCTGCGGGCAATGCCGAATGAGCTGGTCGGCCGGAGTAACCCCCGCCAAAACGACCGGGCCGATGAAGTGCGGGCACCGGAGAAATGGCCCGACTCACGAGACCTCTTGGCCTCTCTCTCTCTTCGCTCTCTAGGGAGCATACTCTCGATCCTCTTGGCAATGCTAACTGCCTGCTGATAAGATATATCTATCTCAAGCTCTCTGGCCATGCTAGATCGGATAGGCGGAATCAGGCCCTCAATAAATCTCCGCACTCTCTCCCGAACCGTGGCTACCAAGGCCGGTGCATGCGTGGCCAGACGGGTGAAACTGATGGCATACTCCGATACTGACATGGAGCCCTGTCGCAACCTCTCAAACTCCGAGCGCCAAGAATCCCTAAGGCTCTGGGGAACAAACTCCGTCAAAAACAGATTTGAAAACTGCGTCCAGGTCAACGAAGCGGACTCCTCCGGACTATCCAACTCATACGTGCGCCACCAATCATAAGCGGTCCCACGAAACTGAAACGTAGTGAAGGAAACCCCGCTGGTCTCCACAATCCCCATGGTAGAAAGAATACGATGACACTCCTCCAGAAAACCCAATGCATCATCTGAAGCCAAACCACTGAACACTGGAGGGTCATATTTCTTGAACCTCTCCAATCTACGCTGCTCGTCCTCAGAGCCAGCTGGCCCACCTCCAGGCTGTGCTGGGGCGGCAGGAGGTATAACCATAATCTCTGGAACCAGTCCCACTGGCACTCGCTGCTCAAGTGTAACGGCTGCGGGAGTCTGGGCCCCTCCCCCGGCCTGGGATGTAGCTATAGTGAGAGGATGCAACCCTGCCTGAGCTAAATTGGTATACATACTCGTGAGCTGGGCCGGGGTCTCCTATAGTGCTTTGAGTAGTAGCAGCTCGTAGTCGGTGTACCGGTGCTCGCGCTCCAACCTCGGTCTACCCGTGCGCACCCGGCGGCCGCGCGCGCGGGTGCTGTGGCTGCACCTCGGCGCGTCCTCGTCCTCTACCTCGGCCCCGGCCTCGACGGCGACAACAGGGGGCGCGGGTACCCGATCATCGCGAGTAGCTCGTGTCCTCACCATCCGTGAGAGAATAGAAAGCAGTATGGTTTAGATTTTTGATGCCAAGAATGTCGCACGACAAGGAATCCAAAAGAAATGAAGAGTTTCCTAAACGGTTACATAGCCCCTCGTAGATAAATACAGACGTCTCCGTATCGATCAGCGAGACTCTAAGTAACCGGCCTGTGTCCCGTGACTCCTATGAACCTAGAGCTTTGATACCAACTTGTCACGACCCTAGTTCACCAATTGTGAACATGTCGTGATGGCACCCAGTCCCCACGACTAGGTAAGCCTAACACGTTGCGGAATATACCAGTTTATGAACATTTAATAAGAATTAGCGGAAAATAAGATGAAAGGAATGAAATCCGTGCCGCTTGGCACATACACCAGTCAAATACGCTGTTTAAAACACTACCAAGACCCGGAATCCCACGGGTAACACAGACTAAAAGAGATCATACAATTGTAGCTCTATGTAAAAGGAGTATCTAACAACGGAATGAAGGAAAAACATCTACTAGCACTAGAATAGAAGGAAGGCCTCCGGATCCGTGGACGTAGCAGATCATACCTCGAGGTCTCCCAAAACGCTGCTGAATCACCTGGTGTGAGCATGCCCTGATGTACCTGGATCTGCACAACAAAAGTGTGCAGAAGAGTAGCATGAGTACACCACAGCGGTACTCAGTAAGTGCCAAGCCTAACCTCGATAGAGTAGTGACGAGGAAGGTCAGGGCCCTACTGAGAAAACAATAATACAATGATAATAACAACAATAAGCAGTTTAAATGAATAATAAATTTCCGAACTAGCAACAATAAGATGATTACTACAATCATCTACAATTAAGCTAACAACGAATAGCCAACTCAATAAAAACAAGTCCAGGACCTGTAGGAATTGAACCCACAGTCCCATTCTCAGTACCTCTGGGTCTCCGGGAATTGAACCCGCAACCCGTAGTCCATATTTCAATAAATCTCAGGATCTCGGGAATCGAACCCGTAGTCCACATTTCAATAATCTCAGGATCTCGGGAATCGAACCCGTAGTCCATATTTCAATAATCTCAGGATCTCGGGAATCGAACCCGTAGTCCATATTTCAATAATCTCAGGATCTCGGGAATCGAACCCGTAGTCCATATTTCAATAATCTCAGGATCTCGGGAATTGAACCCGTAGTCCATATTTCAATAATCTCAGGATCTCGGGAATTGAACCCGTAGTCCACAACCACAGCAAGTAAAGGAATACACAAAGAGAAGTATAATATGCTTAACGATAACTTCACCGATATACAGCGCCAGCGATTTCCAAGAAAAACACAAGTAAGTCAATTAAGCAACTAGACAGTTAGATACTATCTAATCATGCTTTTCTAACTACTACCGAGTAGGAATATCGAATTTAACAGATAAAAACAGGAATATCACTCATTGAACATTTTGAGTAAAGTATGTGTTCAACAACCAGCGCATGTACATGCCCGTCACCTCGCGTACAAGGCATTTAAAGTATCACAATAATATCCTAGGGGTGAAAGTCCCCCACACGAAGTTAGACAAGCCACTTACCTCGACTCCGGTACAAAACCGCTATAAAATAACTCTCTTGCCGCGAATGTCGGTCTCCACAAGTGTAGAATCTGATAAAATTCAATAGAATCACATCAAAATAGGCCAATTGGGCATTACCCAATCAAAATAACTCAAAATACACCAACACCCACAAGTTGCCAAAACCCGACTTTCGGTACGCTTATCGAAAAATCACGAAAATTATATATTCGGGTTCCTTATCTCAATACGAGTCTAGGCATATAAAATTTACCAAAATCGGACTCCATTTGCCCACTCAAATCGGAGATTTTCTAACATTTAGGCCTAGGGCTCAAACCCACCTTTAATCTTCCAATTTCAGTGAAA
Organism: Nicotiana noctiflora; assembly: GCA_032618575.1. Classification (NCBI taxonomy): domain Eukaryota; kingdom Viridiplantae; phylum Streptophyta; class Magnoliopsida; order Solanales; family Solanaceae; genus Nicotiana; species Nicotiana noctiflora. The sequence continues at coordinate 115,085 of JASVEL010003281.1, forward strand.
TAATCACGGATTTCATGATAAACCAACGAATTAAGGTCAAGAAACTTACCCCGATGATTTCCCGATGATATCCCAGCGTTTCCCCTTCAAAATACTCTCTTGGAGCTCAAAAATGGCGTTTTGGTGTATGGGGGTCGCAGGTGTTATGTTCTGAACTTAAGCTCACTGCCAGACCCCATTGCTCATCGCGTTCGCGTTACTGTTCACGCGTTCGCGATGAACAGCCCAACTTCTTCTATGCGAACGCGAAGTAACCCACGCGTTCGCGATGACTTGAAAAATTTACCTATCGCGAACGCGACGCTCCTCACGCATCCGCGAAGCACAATTTCCCTTCCTCAACGCGAACGCGACAACTCCCACGCGTTCGCGAAGAACAACCTTCCAATCGACTGTTTTTCTTCTACACGTACGCGACACCTGGGACGCGAACGCGGTGCTTCCTCTTTCCCTTCTACGCGATCGCGACTCAAGGGACGCGAACGCGATGCTTTGCCCTACCATGCCTACGCGAACGCGGCCATTGCCACGCGACGTGTAGGCTTAACGTGTGCTGCACTGCTGCTGCATTTTCTGCAGAAATTTCCAAGTTCCAAATGCCCGCTTGATGGTCCGAATTCATCACGAGGCTCCGGGACCCCAACGAAAACCACCAACATACTCCAAAACACGATACGAACTTATTCCAATCATAAAAACACCATCCTAAACATCAAAATCACCAATTACACACGGATTCAAGCCTAAGTTTCTTCAAAACTTTCAAAACTAACATTCGGTCCAAAACCCAACCAAACGACGTCCAAATGACCCGAAAATTTGCGGACATATCCAAAATCACATAACGAAGCTACAGAAATTGTCGGAATTCCATTCCGACCCCTAGATCAAAATCTCACCTATCGTTCGGATTCGCCAAAATTTCAACCTTCGGCATTTCAAGCCTAATTGAGCTACGGACCTCCAAAATACATTCCGAACGCGCTCCCAACCCCGAAATCACCTAACGGATCTAATGGAACCATCGGATTTCCGTTCCGAGATTGTCTTAACACTGTTCCGGCTACGGACCATTTTCTAGCTTTAAAGCTCTCATTTAGGGACTAAGTGTCCCAAAATGCTCCAAATTTCAGAACCGACTCTCCCGGCAAACCACAATAGCGCAGAAATGAACTTAGGGGAACAGTTAAATTGGGGATTGGGGCGTAATTTTCTAAAACGACCGGTCGGGTCGTTACATCTTCCCACACTTAAAGATTCGTTCGTCTTCGAACGAGCATAGAAAACATACCTGGGGTAGTGAAAAGATGAGGGTACTGGCTGCGCATATCCTGCTCGGTCTCCCAAGTCGCCTCCTCGACTGGCTGGCCCCGCCACTGAACCTTTACCGAAGCGATGTTTTTTGACCTTAGCTTTTTGACCTGCCTGTCTAGAATGGCTACTGGCACCTCAACATAAGACAGATCCTTGTCTAGCTGAACAGATGTGAAATCCAACACATGCGACGGGTCACCATGGTATTTCCGGAGCATGGAGACATGAAATACGGGGTGAACTCCGGCTAGGCTGGGAGGTAAGGCCAACTCATAAGCAACCTCCCCAACACGCCTCAAAATCTCAAAAGGACCAATAAATCTAGGACTCAGCTTTCCTTTCTTCCCAAACCTCATAACGCCCTTCATGGGCGAGACTCGAAGTAGAACCCGCTCGCCAACCATAAAAGCCACGTCGCAAACCTTCTTATCCGCATAACTCTTCTGTCTAGACTGAGCTGCACGAAGTCTATCCTGAATCACCTTGACCTTGTCCATAGCATCCTGAACCATATCAGTACCTAGCAACCTGGCCTCGCCCGGCTCAAACCAACCCACGGGAGACCTGTACCTCCTACCATATAGGGCCTCGTACGGTGCCATTTGAATACTAGACTGGTAGCTGTTGTTATAAGCAAATTCCGCCAGTGGCAAGAAATGATCCCATGAACCTCCAAACTCAATCACGCACGCACGGAGCATATCCTCCAAAATCCGAATAGTACGCTCAGCCTGGCCATCCATCTCGGGGTATAACGCTGTGCTCAGCTCCAACCGAGTACCTAACTCCTGCTGTACAGCTCTCCAGAACCGTGAAGTGAACTAAGTGCCTCTATCCGAAATGATGGAAACTGGAATACCATGCAGTCGAACTACCTCCCTGATATAGATCTCCGCCAGTCGCTCCGATGAATATGTAGTTCTCACCGGTATAAAATGGGCGGACTTGGTCAGCCGATCCACAATGACCCAAATGGAATCAAACTTCCTAACCGTCCGTGGAAGTCCGGATACAAAGTCCATGGTAATGCGCTCCCATTTCCACTCGGGAATCTCAATCTGCTGCATCAATCCACCCGGACGCCGATGCTCATACTTCACCTGCTGGCAGTTGAGGCATCTAGAAACATAATCAGCTATATCCCTCTTCATCCGCCTCCACCAGTAATGCTGTTTCAAGTCCTGATACATCTTCGCGGCTCCCGGATGGATGGAATACCGCAAGCTATGGGCCTTTGCTAGAATCAGCTCTCGAAGATCATCCACATTAGGCACACAGATACGCCCCTGCATCCTCATCACTCCATCATCCCCGATGGTAACATCTCGAGCATCACCACGCCAAACTCTATCCCGAAGGACAAGCAAATGAGGGTCATCAAATTGTCGCTCCCTGATGCGATCAAATAGAGAAGACTGAGAAACCACACAGGCCAGAACTCGGCTGGCTCCGAAAGATCCAGTCTAACAAATTGTCTGGCTAAAGCCCGAACATCCATCGCCATAGGCCTCTCCGAAGCTGGTAGATACGCCAAACTCCCCAAACTCTCTGCCCGACGACTCAAGGCATCGGCAACCACATTAGCCTTGCCCGGATGATAGAGAATAGTAATATCATAGTCCTTCGGTAGCTCCAACCATCTCCTCTGACGCATATTCAGGTCCTTCTGCTTAAGCAAGTGCTGCAAGCTCCGGTGATCGGTGTAGATCTCACAAGGAACCCCATATAAATAATGACGCCAAATTTTCAAGGCGTGAACAATGGCAACTAGCTCCAAATCATGAACATGGTAATTCTTCTCATGCACCTTCAGCTGTCTCGACGCGTAGGCAATCACCCTACCGTCCTGCATCGATACCGCACCGAGTCCAACTCGTGAGGCATCACAATATACAGTATAGGACCCCGAACCTGTAGGCAACATCAATATAGGGGCCGAAGTCAAAGCCGTCTTGAGCTTCTGAAAGCTCGCCTCACACTCGTCTGTCCACTGGAAAGGGGCACCCTTTTGGGTCAATCTAGTCATAGGTGCTGCAATCGAAGAGAACCCCTCTACGAAATGACGGTAATAGCCCGCCAAACCAAGGAAACTGTGAATCTCAGTAGCGGAGGAGGGTCTGGGCCAACTTCGCACGGCCTCCACCTTCCTCGGATCTACTCGAATACCATCACTCGACACCACGTGGCCCAAAAATGCCACCGAACTCAACCAGAATTCACATTTAGAGAACTTGGCATAAAGCTGCTTCTCCCTCAGAATCTGAAGCACTATCCTCAAATGTTGCTCGTGCTCTTCCCGACTCCGGGAATATACTAGAATATCATCAATGAAAACAATCACGAACGAGTCCAGATAAGGCCTGAACACACTGTGCATCAAATGCATAAATGCTGCTGGGGCATTAGTCGACCCAAAAGACATCACGAGGAACTCATAGTGACCATACCGGGTCCTGAAGGCAGTCTTCGGGATATCTGGCTCCCGAATCTTCAGCTGGTGATACCTAGAGCGCAAATCAATCTTAGAAAACACCCGTGCGCCCTGTAGCTGGTCAAATAAATCATCAATACGGGGCAAAGGATACCGGTTCTTCACTGTAACCTTGTTCAGCTGACGATAGTCAATACACATACGCATAAAACCGTCCTTTTTCTTCACAAACAATATAGGAGCACCCCAAGGCGAAACACTGGGTCGAATAAAACCCTTGCCCAATAACTCCTGTAACTGATCCTTCAACTCCTTCAACTCAGGAGGAGCCATACGGTACGGTGGAATAGAAATGGGCTGAGTGCCCGGCAACAAGTCAATAGCAAAGTCAATATCTCTGTCGGGCGGCATGCCCGGGAGATCAGCTGGAAATACATCAGCAAAGTCACGTACCACATGAACAGAATCAATAGAGGGAGTGTCAATACTAACGTCCCGCACATAGGCTAGATAAGCAGCACACCCCTTCTCAACCATACGCTGAGCTCTGAGAAAAGAAATAACACGGCTAGGGGTGTGATCTAGAGTACCACTCCACTCAATACGTGGAATGCCTAGAATAGCCAGCGTCACGGTCTTGGCGTGACAATCAAGAATAGCATAATGGGGCGACAACCAGTCCATGCCCAGAATAATATCAAAATCGACCATCCCAAGCAGCAATAGATTCGCTCTGGTCTCAAAATCACAAATGGTAATCAAACACGACCGATATACGTGGTCCACAACCAAAGAATCACCCACCGTAGTGGAAACATAAATGGGGGCACTCAAAGAATCCCGAGGCACACCCAGATGAGAAGCAAAGTAAGAAGACACATATGAAAAAGTGGAACCAGGGTCGAATAGAACCGATGCCTCCCTGTGACTAACCAGAATAATACCTGTGATAACAGAGTCAGATGCAACAGCCGCAGCGCGATCAGGAATAGCATAGAATCTGGCATGTCCCCCCTCTCGAGGGCAGCCTCTAAAACCCTGACCCCTGCCCCTGGCTGGCTGGGCAGGTGGAGTGGCAGCTGGGGCTGGAATGATAGCTTGCTGGCCCTAAGAACTACGCGGATGCTGTGATGACTGATAAGGGGCTCCTCTCCTGCACCTGGGGCACTCCCTAACCAGGTGGCGAGTATCCCCGCACTCAAAACAAGCTGTGGGAGGACGCGGTGGCTGTGACTGACCGGCCTCACCCCCACTAGTCTGACCCCTAGAAGGACCCCGCGCAGGAGGTGCACCTGAAACTGGGGGGAGCATAATAAGGCTCCTGAGGTGCTGGAAGACCTGGAGTACTACCGGCTACGGGCAATGCCGAGTGAACTGGTTCGACCGGAATAACCCCTGCCAAAACGACTGGCTGATGAAGTGCGGGCACCAGAGAAATGGCCCGACTCACGAGACCTCTTGGCCTCTCTCTCTCTCCGCTCTCTAGGGAGGATACTCTCGATCCTCTTGGCAATGCTAACTGCCTGCTCGTAAGATATATCTATCTCCAGCTCTCTGGCCATGCTGGATCGGATAGGCGGAACAAGACCCTCAATAAATCTCCGCACTCTCTCCCGAACCGTGGCTACCAAAGCCGGTGCATGCCTGGCTAGACGGGTGAAACTAATAGCATACTCCGATACTGACATGGAGCCCTGTCGCAATCTCTCAAACTCCGAGCGCCAAGAATCCCTAAGGCTCTGGGGAACAAACTCCGTCAAAAACAGATTTGAAAACTGCGTCCAGGTCAACGAAGCGGACTCCTCCGGACTATCCAACTCATACGTGCGCCACCAATCATAAGCGGCCCCACGAAACTGAAAAGCAGTGAAGGAAACCTCGCTGGTCTCCACAATCCCCATAGTACGAAGAATACGATGACACTCCTCTAGAAAACCCAATGCATCATCCGAAGCCAAACCACTAAACACCGGAGGGTCATATTTCTCGAACCTCTCCAATCTATGCTCCTCGTCCTCGGAGGCAGCTGGTCCACCTCCGGGCCGTGCGGGGGCGGCACGAGGCATAACCAAAACATCCGGAACCTGTCCCACCGGCACACGGCTGCTCCGGTGTAACGGCTACGGGAGTACGGGCCCCTCCCCGGCCCGAGATGTAGGCCGCGACAAGAGGAAGCGATCCTGCTCGGGTTAAAGTGGTATACATACTCATGAACCGAGCCAGGGTCTCCTATAGTGCTGGAGTAGTAGCGGCTATAGTCGGTGTACCGAGTGCTCGCGCTCCAACTTGGTCTACACCGCGGCACCTCGGCGGCGGCGCGCGCGGGTGCTGTGGTGGCTGCACCTCGGGCACATCCTCGTCCTCTACCTCGGCCCCGGCCTCCGACGGCGGCAACAGGGGGCGCGGGTACCCGATCATCGCGAGTAGCTCGTGTCCTCACCATCCGTGAGAGAATAGAAAGCAATGGTTTAGATTTTTGATGCCAAGAATGTCGCACGACAAGGAATCCAAAAGAAATGAAGAGTTTCCTAAACGGTTACATAGCCCCTCGTAGATAAATACAGACGTCTCCGTATCGATCGGCGAGACTCTAAGTAACCGGTCTGTGTCCCGTGACTCCTATGAATCTAGTGCTCTGATACTAACTTGTCACGACCCTAGTTCACCAATCGTGAACATGTTGTGATGGCACCCAGAGTCCCCACGACTAGGTAAGCCTAACACGTTGCGGAATATACCGGTTTATGAACATTTAATAAGAATTAGCGGAAAATAAGATGAAAGGAATGAAATCCGTGCCGCTTGGCACATACACCAATCAAATACGCTGTTTAAAACACTACCAAGACCCGGAATCCCACGGGTAACACAGACTAAAAGAGATCATACAATTGTAGCTCTATGTAAAAGGAGTATCTAACAACGGAATGAAGGAAAAACATCTACTAGCACTAGAATAGAAGGAAGGCCTCCGGATCCGTGGACATAGCAGATCATACCTCGAGGTCTCCCAAAACGCTGCTGAATCACCTGGTGTGAGCCTGCCCTGATGTACCCGGATCTGCACAACAAAAGTGTGCAGAAGAGTAGCATGAGTACACCACAGCGGTACTCAGTAAGTGCCAAGCCTAACCTCGATGGAGTAGTGACGAGGAAGGTCGGGGCCCTACTGAGAAAACAATAATACAATGATAATAACAACAATAAGCAGTTTAAATGAATAATAAATTTCCGAACTAGCAACAATAAGATGATTACTACAATCATCTACAATTAAGCTAACAACGAATAGCCAACTCAATAAAAACAAGTCCAGGACCTGTAGGAATTGAACCCACAGTCCCATTCTCAGTACCTCCGGGTCTCCGGGAATCGAACCCGCAGCCCATGTCTCAATAATATCTCAATAATCTCAGGATCTCGGGAATCGAACCCGTAGTCCATATTTCAATAATCTCAGGATCTCGGGAATCGAACCCGTAGTCCACATTTCAATAATCTCGGGATCTCGGGAATCGAACCCGTAGTCCATATTTCAATAATCTCGGGATCTCGGGAATCGAACCCGTAGTCCACATTTCGATAATCTCAGGATCTCGGGAATCAAACCCGTAGTCCACATTTCAATAATTCTCAGGATCTCCGGGAATCAAACCCGCAGTCCACAACCACAGCAAGTAAAGGAATACACAGAGAGAAGTATAATATGCTTAATGATAACTTCACCGATAAACAGCGCCAGCGATTTCCAAGAAAAACTCAAGTAAGTCAATTAAGCAACTAGACAGTTAGATACTATCTAATCATGCTTTTCTAACTACTACCGGGTAGGAATATCGAATTTAACAACTAAAAACAGGAATATCACTCATTGAACATTTTGAGTAAAGTATGTGTTCAACAACCAGCGCATGTACACGCCCGTCACCTCGCGTACAAGGCATTTAAAGTATCACAATAATATCCTAGGGGTGAAAATCCCCCACACGAAGTTAGACAAGCCACTTACCTCGACTCTGGTACAAAACCGCTATGAAACAACTCTCTTGCCGCGAATGTCGGCCTCCACAAGTGTAGAATCCGATAAAAATCAATAGAATCACATCAAAATAGGCCAATTGGGCATTACCCAATCAAAATAACTCAAAATACACCAACACCCAAAAGTTGCCAAAACCCGACTTTCGGTACGCTTATCGAAAAATCACGAAAATTATATATTCGGGTTCCTTATCTCAATACGAGTCTAGGCATATAAAATTTACCAAAATCGGACTCCATTTGCCCACTCAAATCGGAGATTTTCTAACATTTAGGCCTAGGGCTCAAACCCACCTTTAATCTTCCAATTTCAGTGAAATAATCACGGATTTCATGATAAACCAACGAATTAAGGTCAAGAAACTTACCCCCGATGATTTCCAGATGATATCCCACCGTTTCCCCTTCAAAATCCTCTCTTGGAGCTCAAAAATGGCATTTTTGTGTATGGGGGTCGCGGGTGTTATGTTCTGAACTTAAGCTCACTGCCAGACCCCATTGCTCATCGCGTTCGCGTTACTGTTCACGCGTTCGCGATGAACAGCCCAACTTCTTCTACGCGAACGCGAAGTAACCCACGCGTTCGCGATGACTTGCAAAATTTACCTATCGCGAACGCGACGCTCCCCACGCGTCCGCGAAGCACAATTTCCCTTCCTCAACGCGAACGCGACAACTCCCACGCGTTCGCGAAGAACAACCTTCCAATCGACCGTTTTTCTTCTACGCGTATGCGACACCTGGGACGCGAACGCGGTGCTTCCTCTTTCCCTTCTACGCGATCGCGACTCAAGGGACGTGAACGCGATGCTTTGTCCTACCATGCCTACGCGAACGCGGCCATTGCCACGCGAACGCGTAGGCTTAACGTCTGCTGCACTGCTGCTGCATTTTCTGCAGAAATTTCCAAGTTCCAAATGCCCGCTTGATGGTCCGAATTCATCCCGAGGCTCCCGGGACCCCAACGAAAACCACCAACATACTCCAAAACACGATACGAACTTATTCCAATCATAAAAACACCATCCTAAACATCAAAATCACCAATTACACACGGATTCAAGCCTAAGTTTCTTCAAAACTTTCAAAACTAACATTGGGTCCAAAACCCAACCAAACGACGTCCAAATGACCCGAACATTTGCGGACATATCCAAAATCACATAACGAAGCTACAGAAATTGTCGGAATTCCATTCTAACCCCCGGATCAAAATCTCACCTATCGTTCGGACTCGCCAAAATTTCAACCTTCGGCATTTCAAGCCTAATTGAGCTACGGACCTCCAAAATACATTCCGAATGCGCTCCCAACCCCGAAATCACCTAACGGAGCTAATGGAAACATCAGATTTCCGTTCCGAGATCGTCTTAACAATGTTTCGACTACGGACCATTTTCTAGCTTTAAAGCTCTCATTTAGGGACTAAGTGTCCCAAAATACTTCAAATTTCAGGGCCGACTCTCCCGGCAAACCACAATAGCAGAAATGAACTTAGGGGAACAGTTAAATTGGGGATTGGGGCGTAATTTTCTAAAACGACCGGTCGGGTCGTTACAACAAATAACATAAAAATATATATATCAAAATAAACTAACCATTTTTTAATTAAATTAAATTAATCATTTTTTAAAACTAAAGAAATTAATCGCTAAGGGATGTCATTAACTAGATTAAACACTGGCTTACATATTGCCTAATAAAATTTGATACAAAGGAATCGTATAATAAAAATTAAATACATAATTATATACACACACACACACACACACACACACACACACATATATATATATATATTACTAAGGCTTAATTTGCAATTATACAAAATACGTTACTAATAACAGTTAAAGCCGCGAATGAACTAATTGAAACCTTCCATTAACCTTGTTTTTTTTCATAATTTATAAAACTAAAGTTAATTAATAAACCGCAACCTATTTTTACTATTAAGAAAATTTTGGATCGAAATTGCGCGAACGCATATTCCAAATTAATTTTTAGAAATACATTTACGATTATATTATGCGAACGTATATAATAGTAATACTACTCTAAATTGGTCATAAAGCAAAGCTATGAATATTTATCAATTTGTTAGATCTAAATTATGAGTTTAATATGGGGAAATTTTCATAAATACAATCGTTATAAGAGTAAATTTCATTCTATGCAACTATAGTTGAAATCATGTTTTGTACAACACTTTTCAATTTTTTTAAAAAAAATGTCCACAACTAGTATCCAAAATATAATAAATTCCCTGCAATTAAGGAAATTTACTAATTATCAAATCAATTCAAACCTAAAAATCTCCACTAGTTAGATAATAATTAACCGATTAGTAAGAGATGTTATAAGTCATTTCTTTTTTTTTTTTCACTTCGTATATCTTCTATTTATAGCTATTTTAATAAGGCTGATACTGAACAAAATAATTAAATTACTACTATTAACATTACATGCTATGACTATTAACTCATGCTTGACATACTAATTTTATAATAAAAGAAAAACTTAATGAGGTACAACAGTCAAATAGTTATATAAAGTACATCCTTAGTCCTAAACACAAATCATAAAATAACCAACTCAGAATTTAACATGAATATTATTAATACATAATCAAATTTCGATCCAAACTTTGACTATGCTTTGACTGATGTCCATGGGAATACCTGAACAACAAGAGGAGAGGAAAATAATCAGTATGAGCAATAATTCCAGCAGTGCAACAATAACAACCAGCAACTCCCAGTAACACATTTTAAAACCAGTTAAAATTTTCTAATAGCAACAAATATCAGCACCAAAACAGGTAACTAAAACAGCTCTCAACTCTCAAATTCTCACTATTTTTTAGTGTTCACAACCTCTCAAGTGTGTATGTTATATTCTATTCAGTTTCTGCTCTCTTTTTTCTATCCGTGTGTTCTCCCTTTTTCTGTGTAATCTCACCCTCTTATATACTGGAAAACAGAACCAGCTTTCTTTCAATCAGTAAAACTCCTATTTGCTGTCTAATTTCAACCCTTAAAGTCTAACTAGCACCTCTCTTTTCAACCCTACAAATATCTACCCCTTAATTAATATTAAAAAGTACCCCCTACTCAATTATCATCTCTTAACAACAGCCCCTACTAATTGACTGCTAATTACCTCTTAAAAGTTAATAGAAGCCCTCAATTATTCAGCTATAACCAATCCAATCCCTAAGTATTGATCAATAACAAATTACCAATCACATTTAAACTAATTACCAAAATAGTTCTACTAATTAATTAAGCAACTCGAACTTTTTTGATCTTTCAACACAAGTCAAAACCCAGTAATACTATTATTCCTAAAATTGTTAAAACAAATACGAATCAAGATAATAAAAAAATAACAAAATCATCAGTTTAACAAAAATCCGAAAAATAAAAAAATGGGCGGAATCTAAAACAGAAATTAACGAAATCAGAATAATGGCTATTTCCCTAAAATCTAAGAATTCTAAAAATTAACAGCAATCAGAAATCTAATCAATACTAATCAGAAAGAGATGAGGAGAAACATATACAAAATAAACCAAAAACATGTATGATAAAAATAACTTAGCTTTCGAAATCTTCTTCTCTTACATAACAATCCAATCTGGTATACAACGGGGAAGACAATAAGATGAACTAGATGAACATGACACACAGATAAAAAGGCACAGCAACTCAAAACCTTTAAAACTCACGACTTGAATGTTTTCAACGAAAGCACTGCTCAAAAGATTGGGACATCCTAATTTGTAATCTCCATGATAGCGGAGACAATATCACCATCAACAACCTTGAGAGCTTTGACTGCTTTAGCTCGGGACACTCCTGCTTGAGCTCTTTTAACAAGGCGTTCCTTCTTTGCAGCCTTGTCCTCGGGCCTGTACTTAAGAAGCATCTTGAATAGGTTTGTAGCGAGATTTTTGTCGAGGGTTTTAGAGAACTGATTGAGAGCATTAGGATTTGAGATTTGAAACGTTTGGTTGATGTTCGAAGAAAGATACTTGAAGAAATGGGGTGAGGAGATGAAGGGGAGTTGTTTGGTGTTGGTTTTGGCTGGGAAAGATACCGGCCGCCACCGTGGGTGGCGGAACCCTAGCGGCGGCAATTGTGGAAGAAAGAGAGCTGTTAGAGAGAGAGAGACTGTTCACGTGTGTACTGATTTTTTCTGGTTTGGTATATTGTTATAGGTGCTTAATTAATTATTTACAAGACTAATTTTCAACCGTTAGATTAAGGGTAATGGATGGCTGAGATCAAACGATTCTTTTAATTGGGTTTGCAGTTGGGTTTGGGTAGGGAAGGTTTGGGCTTGGACCGGCTAGGGATCCGTTTGGGGCTTTTGGATTGAATTTTGGCCCAAATTTGATTTCCTAATTCAAATTATACACTAAATTACCTAAAAACAAACCAATTTAACCTTAAAAAATAATTAATCATAATTATATAATAAATTAAAAAATTTGGATATTAAGACTAATAATCCTAATTTAAATTATATACTAAAATCAACTTAAAACGCCAAATTACCTAATCAAATTCAACAATTAAACTTATGAACACATGAAATTAATTTCCAATCAAATTCTACAATTAATTTCATGAACAAACACATAATCAACAATATACAAGAATTAAAGTCCAATTAAACTCAAAAACAAACTTAATAGAACTCAATAATTAATTGAACTACAAATTAAATCTAACAACACTACAATCAAAATAAATATCCAAGTGATTAACTACACATTCTTATGCTAAAAACTTAAACAAAATAAATAAACAAGTTTCATGAATAATCTGGACTCATGATGAACGGCAAATCAAGAAGATAATCCAGCCAACATACAACAATTTCGGATCTGAGAATACTAACAAAATATGGACAAGAACAAAAATTGAAATCGACTAACCGGATCGAAACAGCGATGATGCATATATAATCATGAGACCAGCTTCATTATATATATATGTATTCATTATATATATATATATATGTATATACACATATATACAAAATGAAAAAGAAAAACAAAATAAGGAGAAAGAAAATGAAGGAGGGGAGGGCTGGCTCCCGAATTGCTGCCTGGCGGTTGTTCATGGGAGGCTTCCGGCGGGTGTTGTTGGAGGGTTTGTGGTGTGTAGGTTAAAGTGGAGAAGAAGAAGATGGGGTAGGGTGTAAGGGTGTGACGGCTAGGGAGTGTTTTAGGTTTTTTAGGGTTTGGTTTTGGAAATGAAGTGTAAAAAATAAAAGAAAGGGGTCTTTTGGGTTATGGGGCAGACCGGGTCATTGAGTGTTTTGGGCTGGATAGAATTGGCTTGGGCTTGGGGTTAATTCAAGAATTGGCCCAATTCCGAATTCGTTCTTCTATTTTTTTTCTCTTTTCTTTTATTAATTAATAAAACTAAAAAAAATGCTATGACTAAATTATAAAACCTAGAATTATCATAAAATACTAATTAACTCCTAATAATAATTATCACATAAAATTGAACATTAATAAAAATAAAATTGCACGATTTGGACATTAAATGCTTAAAAATGCAAAAATACATGTTTTTCATGACTTTTCATTTCCGTAAAATAAACTTAATTGTAAACTTGAATTTTATATACAGATGCAACATATTTTTGTATATTTTATTTATTTAAACAAGCAAATATGCACAGATAAAAAATGCAAATAATACAAGAAAATAACACAAAATTCACAACAATTGCAAGAAAAGAAAAATTATTTTATTTTGAATCTTTGGGAGTATTTCTATTATAGGGCAAAAACCACGTGCTCACAGCTGCCCCTTTTTGCTCGGAAATATGAAGAGTTTTAGTGCAAAGATAAGTGAGCGGATACGAGTGATTTTTGCCCGTTTGAGTACTCCGTGTGAAGCATTTTTTTGAAAGACTTGACCGAACCTTTGCTTCAAAAGGTCTCCTACATATCCCTGGCTAAAAGGGAATCAGGTCAATGTAGTTCAGGAAGTTTTGGTAGCTGGGACTACCGTGACTGCTGTGATTGTGCTGTTACTGCTGCTGCATGCTGTTACCACTGCTTTACTGAACTCCTTATTACACCGTGCTAAAAGGAAAACAAGAAGCTAAGCTAGTCTAATGGATCATAAGATCTCATCTGTCTTCATGTCGCCTTGCGTTCTTGTCATCTTGTGACTCTTTTAGTGCTTCCTTCTGAGAACTTGGAGGTGGCTCCAGCCTTCGCTCCTTTGAACATCAGGTCTCCTTATTTTTCTCAATCTGCTATGGATATAGCTTTCTCCATCGAGTCTGCTATGTTGAGGGGGTAGACAAAGTTTTGACAACCGTTCCTCTCTAGATGTGTCTCATATTTCTTCTGTAACACGAAGAGTTTTTTCCATCCACTGTTGCCTTATTTCACACTTCTGAATTTGGATTTGTGCTGGGGATCTTCCGATGTGTCCCTTTGCATTCATGGTGGGTTGTTGGTTTCAATACCTACGATGTAAAAACGGCAAAATATTCCTCTTGTTATACAGAGGTGGGCGCCTGATCGCTAAGACGTGAAAAGTATTCCCTTGTTATACAGGTGGGCTCCTAACTACTAAGACATGAAAATGTATTCCCTTGTTATACAGGTGGGCGCCTATTTGCTAAAGTTTGAAATGTATTTCCTCGTTATACAGGTGGGCGCCCATTGTTAAGACATGAGAATGTATTCCCTCGTTATACAAGTGGGCGCCTAATGCTAAGACATGAAATGTATTCCCTCGTTATACAGGTGGGCGCCTAATCCTAAGACATGAAAAGTATTCCCTTGTTATACAGGTGGGCGCCTATTGTTAAGACATGAAAATGTATTCCCTTGTTATACAGGTGGGCGCCTAATGCTAAGACATGAAAATGTATTCCCTCGTTATACAGGTGGGTGCCTAATGCTAAGACATGAAATGTATTCCCTTGTTATACAGGTGGGAGCCTAATGCTAAGACATGAAAATGTATTATCTCGTTATACAGGTGGGCGCCTATTGTTAAGACATGAAAATGTATTCCCTCGTTATACAGGTGGGCGCCTATTGTTAAGACATGAAAAATGTATTCCCTTGTTATACAGGTGGGCGCCTAATGCTAAGACATGAAAATGTATTCCCTCGTTATACAGGTGGGCGCCTATTGTTAAGACATGAAAAATGTATTCCCTTGTTATACAGGTGGGCGCCTAATGCTAAGACATGAAATGTATTCCCTCGTTATACAGGTGGGCGCCTATTGCTAAGGTATGAAAAGTATTCCCTCGTTATACAGGTGGGCGCCTATTTACTAAGACGTGAAAAGTATTCCCTCGTTATACAGGTGGGCGCCTAATTCTAATACAAAAAAATTATTCCCTCGTTATACAGGTGGGTGCCTATTCGCTAGGAAATGAAAAGTATTCCCTCGTTATACAGGTGGGCGCCTAATTCTAATACATGAAAATTATTCCCTCGTTATACAGGTGGGCGCCTAATGCTAAGACATGAAAATGTATTCCCTCGTTATACAGGTGGGCGCCTATTGTTAAGACATGAAAAGTATTTGCTTGTTTCCTCGTTCAACCGAGAAAATTTTTGGACAACGAAAGAAAATTTTCTGCCCCAGTTTGTGTGACTTTCATTGTGGCGTATCTCCCTGCCATTTTCAGCCTTTATTTTCCTGTAAAACCAACGAAAATTTTGTTAGTTTCAAAACATGGTGAGTAATCTTGACACTCCTGCCGGGACTGTTTATTTTTCTTTTCTTCCATCTCTCTTGCTATGTGCCTCCTAACTGGTCGAGGATAATTTCACTTGCTGGGGATGGTTTCTCTGTTGGGGATGGACTTTCCATTCATCCGTTTCCCCTTCTCTTACTTCAAAACACTCTGGGGAGTCTTTTCAACTCCAAACCACTATCTTCACGAGTTACTCTTTCCTTCAATACTACAGGGGCCAAGATGTTATAGATGCAGATATTGGGATCATTTGCTATGGATGGATTTTCCTTTCTCCTTCCTTTTCTTGTGTGGTCTTGACCATCTCAAAACTTGGTCAGTAATCCATCGGAGTTCTGTTGAGGGTCCTCTTGGAACTTGATTTGTAAGTTCCTCAAACATCACTTATCAACTTTTATCCATATTCTCCATTGTAATGTCTCGGCGACTGGTAGTAGACTTTAAAAACCTTTCTTTTAAATACAAAGAGAACGAATTTCTAGAAAAGTCTTTTAGACAAAAGAGATGAAAAGAAAAAGTGAAAATATTTCTGAACAAAAATGCTGAGAAAAGAAAAGAAAAGAACTTATCCTGGATGGTATGACTGTTCCCAATGATCACGTCATGCATTCCAGATTAAACGACCCAGTCTATTTGTATCAATCAAACTTTCCGATGGTCTCATTTGCCTGGGGTAAACAGTTGTGCAATTCTTTGTCCATGTGTATCACTTCCGCCGAAACTCGTCCTGTCGACTCATAGCGCCCTTTGAGGGGTTTTCACTAATGAGACTCTCTCATTTCTCTCAACTCACGTCGCCTTAAGGTGCCCGTGAAGGTTTTCACCCTAAGACTCTCTCATTTTAATTCATCTCAGCTTACGTCACCTTATAGTGCCTTTGAAGGTTTTCACAGATAAGACTCTCTCATTTTATTTTTCATCTGGGGATTGGAGCGTTGCCAATAAGGTTCTCTCTGTTGGGAATTCTCTCAGCTCATGGCCCTTTTCAGTTGAGAATCAGTGTATTACCCTGAGCTCTCCTCTTCATGTCCTGACATTTATTAAATAATGATTGGGAGGTCTTTTGGACATAAGATGGGTTTTTATGTGGGTAAAAAGGATCATCAAGAAGTTTTAAATAACTTGATGAGTAATGGAATACAACTCTTGGAATCAAAATTTCTAAATGGAAACATAACTCCTGCCCCAGTTTTCTTGTTTGAGGATTTTTGGATTGTGTGACCTTTGTCACGTTGCGACCGAGCCGTATGGCACCTACGTATCCTACTTGAGGAATCAGGTCAAACGTAGTTCACTCGATTCCTTTAGATTTCTTATGACTTTCTTTTATTTATCTATTTTTTCTTTTCTTTTCTCTTCCTATTATTGATTCCAAGAGAGGGATATGAAAGAATAAATAAGGCTCAAAGGGGGAAACAAGGGTTAAAAGTGTTTGGATAGAAGAAAGAATTGCCTCCGTCATTTCATTATCCGATAAACACCAAGTACAAACAAACAAAATGAACCAAAATCATAAAGAAATTACACGTAATATCTCTTGACCGCATCAGAATTGATAGCCATGTCGGTGCATCTTCCCTCAATATCGGTCAGACATAGAGCTCCATTGGATAGTACTCTGGTCACAATAAGTGGCCCTTGCCAATTCGGGGCGAACTTGCCCTTTGCTTCGGCCTGATGTGGGAGGATCCATTTCAGTACTTGTTGCCCTACTTTAAATTTTCTGGGGCGTACCTTCTTATTGTAAGCTCTTGCCATTCTCCTCCGATACAATTGGCCATGACATACTGCTGCCAATCTCTTTTCATCAATTAAGCTCAACTGCTCCAATCAAGTTTTGACCCATTCGTCATCATCAATCTCAGCTTCAGCGACAATTCGGAGGGATGGAATCTCAACTTCTACTGGTATTACTGCTTCAGTTCCATATACCAGCAAGTAAAAAGTTGCACCTACTGAAGTGCGGACAGTAGTGCGATAACCCAACAACGCAAATGGTAGCTTTTCATGCCATTGCCTAGATCCTCCTACCATTTTTCTCAATATCTTCTTTATATTCTTGTTCGCTGCCTCAACCGCGTCATTTGCTTTGGGACGATATGGGTTGGAATTACGGTGTGTAATCTTGAACTGTTGACAAACTTCTTTCATTAAACCACTGTTAAGATTAGCACCGTTATCCGTGATGATCATTTTTGGGATCCCAAATCTACATATGATATGGGAATGCACAAAATCCACAACTGCCTTCTTGGTCACTGATTTGAAAGTTTTAGCTTCAACCCATTTGGTAAAATAGTCAATGGCTACCAAACTTGTGACCGTTGGAAGCTGCCGGCTCAATCGGTCCAATGACATCCATGCTCCACGCAACAAATGGCCATGGTGCTGACATCGTATGCAATCCGTTGGCGGGGAATGAATCAAATCTCCGTGTACCTGGCACCGATGGCACTTTCGCACAAAATTTATACAATCACGCTCCATGGTGAGCCAGTAATATCCTGCCCATAGGATCTTCTTTTCCAACACATATCCGCTCATATGTGGCCCACATACTCCAGCGTGTACCTCTGTCATCACTGTTATGGCTTGAGTTGCATCTATACATCGCAAAAATCCCAAATCCGGGGTTCTTTTGTACAACACTCCTCCGCTAAGGAAGAATCCATTCACCAATCGTCGAATAACTCTTTTCTGATCTCCAGTCGCCTGCTCTGGGTATATTCCCATTCGGAGGTATTCTTTGACATCATGAAACCATGGCTCGCCATCCATTTCCTCCTCTATCATGCAACAGTAAGCATGCTGCTCATGAACCTGGATATGCAACGGGTCAACATGAATTTTGTCTGGGTGATGCAACATTGATGCCAAAATGGCCAGTGCATCAGTAACCTCATTGTGAACTCTCGGAATGTGTCTGATTTCCACCGATCGAAATCGCTTGCTCAGATTGTGCAAACATTGTCGATATGGTATAAGCTTCAAATCATGGGTCTCCCATTCACCTTGAATTTGATGTACCAGGAGGTTCGAATCCCCCAAGACCAAGACGTCCCGGACATCCATGTCTGTAGCTAACCGTAATCCCAAAATACAAGCCTCATATTCAGCCATGTTATTGGTGCAATAGAATCGCAGTTGTGCCGTAACAGGATAGTGATGTCCTGTTTCCGAAATGAGCACTGCTCCTATCCCAACTCCTTTCGAGTTTGCGGCTCCATCGAAGAAAAGCTTCCATCCTGGTTCCTCTGTTGATTCCACCTCATCTACGTGCATCATTTCTTCATCGGGGAAATACGTCCTCAATGGCTTATACTCTTCATCAACAGGGTTTTCAGCTAAGTGATCAACCAACGCTTGGGCCTTCATGGCCGTCCTTGTCACATAGACGATATCAAACTCCGTGAGTAATATCTTCCACTTTGATAGCCTCCCTGTGGGCATAGGCTTTTGGAAGATATATTTCAAGGGGTCCAAGCGTGAAATGAGATAAGTAGTGTATGATGACAAATAATGTTTCAACTTTTGGGCTACCCAAGTCAAGGCGCAACATGTCTTCTCTAGTTGAGTATATTTAACCTCATATACTGTAAACTTCTTGCTGAGATAATAGATGGCTTGCTCTTTTCTCCCTGTACTGTCATGTTGCCCCAGTACGCAGCCAAAAGAATTTTCCAGTACCGTTAGGTAGAGAATCAATGGTCTTCCTGGTTTGGGTGGAACTAACATGGGCGGATTCGATAGATAACCCTTGATTTGGTCAAAGGCTTCTTGACATTCCATCATCCATTCTATCGCAGCATCTTTCTTCAACAGCCGAAATATGGGCTCACAGGTTGCCGTGAGTTGAGCAATGAATCTGCTGATATAATTCAATCTTCCCAATAGACTCATTACCTCTGTTTTATTCTTCGGCGGTGGCAAGTCTTGGATGGATTTGATCTTGGATGGGTCTAACTCAATGCCTCGCCGGCTGACGATGAACCCCAACAACTTTCCTGATGGAACCCCAAAAGCACACTTGGCTGGGTTGAGTATGATATCATAGCTTCGAAGTCTTTGGAAGAACTTCCTTAGATCTGTTACATGATCCTCTTGCCGCCTGGACTTTATGATCACATCATCCACGTACACTTCGATCTCTTTGTGTATCATGTCATGCAACACAGTGGTCATTGCTCTCATGTACGTAGCCCCAGCATTCTTCAAACCGAATGGCATTACTCTGTAGCAATAAATTCCCCATGGTCTAATGAAAGCTGTCTTTTCCGCATCTTCTTCATCCATCAAAATCTGATGATATCCCGCATAGCAATCCACGAAGGATCCGATCTCGCACCCCGCACAATTATCAATCAGGATATGGATGTTGGGCAATGGAAAATTAAACTTAGGGCTTGCTTTGTTGAGATTGCGATAATCAACACACACCCTGATCTTTCCATCCTTCTTCGGTACTGGTACCACGTTGGCCAACCAATCGGGATATCGAGTGATGCGAATAACTTTAGCCTGTAGCTGCTTAGTCACTTCTTCCTTAATCTTGACACTCATATCTATTTTAAACTTTCTCAATTTTTGCCTGACAGGAGGGTAGGCCGGGTCAGTGGGCAATTTGTGAACCACTAAATCGATGCTCAATCCCGGCATGTCATCATATGACCACGCGAAAACATCTTTGAATTCAATGAGGGTTTTGATTAGTTCTTCCCTGATATTTGGCTCAATGTGGATGCTGATTTTGGTTTCCCTAACATCATTCGTACCCCCCAAATCTACAGCTTCAGTTTCATTTAGATTGGGCTTTGGCTTCTCTTCGAATTGGCACAACTCCCTGCTTATTTCCTCAAAGTCCTCATCCTCTTCGAATTTAGATTCGTTATTTAACTCGAATTCTGGTTCAATTAAGTTGGAGTTGGATTGATTATTTAGACTAGGTCGAGTATCCGTTGTGCATTCCATGTCTTTAGGACCAGTAAAAGAAGAACTGTTCAGAAAAGAAGAAATAAATAAAAATTAAAACCAGCAAAAGAAAGGAAACTTGCGTTCTTATTAAGAAAATGCGGAATAAAATAGTTTCACACTTGCAAAAAAATACAAACAAAACAAAAGGATTACAATTCTGGGATAACCCAGGAAACAAGAAAGGAAATCCAAAGCCGACTACCAAGACTCCCTTCGAGTGGGAAGAGGAGTGGCCGCCCGGTTGTTGATTTTGGCTTCACGCCCCACAAATTGTATGTCCGCACTGCTGGAACCCTCTCCAGCTTCTAACATATGGACATCATCGAAACATCTTTT
This sequence comes from Nicotiana noctiflora, assembly GCA_032618575.1. Taxonomy (NCBI): domain Eukaryota; kingdom Viridiplantae; phylum Streptophyta; class Magnoliopsida; order Solanales; family Solanaceae; genus Nicotiana; species Nicotiana noctiflora. The sequence goes on from JASVEL010003281.1 coordinate 135,933, forward strand.
CAAAGGTCTGTTCTAAATCCCCATCCATACCGATCAATGGTCCTTGGATTTTCGGCATCGCCGGTTTCTTGGCCCTTGCTTTGACAAAAGATTTGGACATACGTGGAACTGGCTTGGGGAGAACCCAAACTCTCTTCTTCATCCTCTTGGATCGTTGTATATCTTCCATAGTGGGTTTGAACCCCAATCCAAATGTCCCTGTATTTTCGGGCAAAGATACAGGCTGAACAATACCCTGAAGCCCTACCCCCAGGCCTTTTCCTGGCATGAATCCATTACCCAGCATCTCTGAGATTGTCATGACGGTTGCGGGAGCTATGCCGCGAAGTGGGAGGTTCTCTCCTTCAGAAATTTTAGCCGCTGAAATCCCGTCGAAGACTTGGTACACCCATGGTCCTTTGTCATCTTCTGTCTCTATAAATGGTACAATATCATCTCCTCCAAGGCTTGTGCCGTCAGCTCCGTACACAACTATCTCCTGCCTGTCTCATTCGAATTTCACTATCTGATGTAATGTGGAAGGCACAGCTTTGGCAGCATGGATCCAAGGTTGCCCAAGTAGAAAATTGTAGGATACCGTTACGTGAACTACCTGGAATTCCATGGTGAACTCAACTGGACCAATGGTTAACTCCAGTATGATGTCACCTACCGTGCTGGTACCACTTCCGTCAAAACCTCGGACGGAGACGCTATTCTTATGAATCCGGTTGTGATCAATTTTTAACTTGTTCAAAGCAACCAAGCTACAGATGTTGGCACTGGATCCATTATCAATCAGTACTCGGGTGACCACCGAGTTTTCGCACTTTACCGTTAGGTATAGGGCTTTGTTGTGCTCTGTGCCCTCCATTGGTAACTCATTGTTAGAAAAGGTCACCCGATTCACTTCGAAGATTTTCTGCACCATCTTCTCTAAGTGATTTACTGAGATTTTGTCCGGAACGTGAGCTTCGTTCAGGATTTTCATCAACGCCTGGCAATGGTCATTGGAATGGATCAACAAAGACAATAGTGAAATTTGAGCCGGAGTCTTCCTCAATTGCTCCAGAATGGAGTAATCTTGGGCTTTCATTTTCTTCAAAAATTCCTCGGCTTCTTCATCCGTCACTGGCTTCTTTGTTGTTGTTGAGTTGGGCTTTCTTAACTCGGCGGGAGCAAAACATCTCCCTGAACGAGTCAGTCCCTGAGTCTCACATACGTTCTCTTCCAACTGTTTGCCCCGGTATATTACTGATGCTTTCTCATACTTCCAAGGCACCGCCTTATTGATAATTATCGGCAATTGAACTATAGGTTTGACAATGACCAGCTCTCGGAAAACTCCTTTTACCATGAACACGGGTGCGAATGGCGCCCCTGACACTACCACTTTGGTAGATCCTGATTTCTCTAGAGCAACGGCTGCATTCTCTTCCACTATCACTGTAGATTTACCCTCTAACTTCTCCACACATATCACTGCTTCCTTACCCGCCATTTTTTCTTTCGGAACAGCTCGGATCATCATCACTGTTTCTGATGGCTTTTTCGTCTCTCCTCCCTCATGTACGAACTCAATCATCTGGGTTTCGTGATGCACTGGCAACGAGTTTTGATTAATGTTGGGCACTTCGGGTGTTTGGACCTCGATCTTATGGGTGTCAATGAGATCTTGCACTGCGTGTTTCAATCTCCAACACCTTTCGGTTTCATGTCCTAACATCCCCGAACAGTACTCACAACTCTTCGATTGGTCCAAATTTTGGGGCGGGGGTTTTGTACCCTAGGCTCGACAGGATTTAACAAACCTACCTGCCTGAATTTGTGGAATAAGGCGGTGTAGGTTTCTCCCAATTTGGTAAAGGCTCTTTGCCTTTGTACCCTGTCATTTTTGGAAGCCGGATTTCCACGAAATCCTGTTCCTGTAGGGTTCCTATAGGCCCTTGGTGGAGGATAAGCATTTTGGGGTGGTGGGTATGTGTTTTGTAGAGGATAGTTGTTTTGAGGAGGTACATATGTATATTGGGGAACCGGTGCGCGCCATTGTGGACGAACCGGTGGTTGATTGTATGCATGTGCCTGGTGCACTAAAAAAGGTGGTTCTTGAGGGGGGTAATAGGATGGTGGAGGATAATTTGGAATGTGGGGGTAATTTGGGTGAGGGGGTCTGAATTGGTGATGGGGGAAAGGACCTTTGGATCGGGACCAATTACCAGCCTCTATCATCGTGACATCCTCTCTCTTCTTCTTTCCGAGCGCACCTCATGTGCCGCCCTGAATAGCCTGTGTGGTCGCCTTGATTGCTGAATAACTCAAGATTTTGTTGGTCTTGAGACCTTCTTCTATCATGCCTCCCATTTTGACCACTTCATTAAAGGATTTTCCTACTGATGTCATTAAATGACCGAAGTAGGTTGGCTCGAGAGTTTGCAGAAAGTAATCTACCATCTCCCCCTTTCTCATAGGAGGATCAACTCTAGCCTCTTGTTCTCTCCAACGAAACCCAAATTCCTGGAAGCTCTCTCCCGGTTTCTTCTCCAACTTCAATAGTGTGAGACAATCAGGCACTATCTCCAGATTATATTGAAAGTGCCCGGAAAATGATTGCGCCAAATCATCCCAAGTATACCATCTACTTGGATCCTGCCTTGTGTACCATTCTAAGGCAGACTCGCTCAAACTCTGTCCAAAATAAGCTATCAGTAGCTCATTTTTTCCGCCCGCACCCCTCATCTTGCTGCAAAATCCTCGCAGATGAGACATGGGATCACCGTGCCCTTCATACATATCAAACTTGGGAATTTTGAACCGAGGTGGCAGTTGTACATCGGGGAAAGGGCATAAGTCTTTATAAGCCACACTGACTTGATTCCTCATTCCATGCATGTTCCTGAAGGTTTGCTCCAGGCTCTTGACCTTCCGTAGCATCTCATCTTGTTCTGAGCTCTTGGTCGGCTTTTCCACTAGGATTTCAAAGGGAGGAGTATAGGTGGATGGTTCGGGTGCCCTGAACGTGGGTTCCGGGGGGTAATATTGAGTGTCGTGAACCTTAAATAACGGTTCACTTGATGATCTACGTAATGGAGCTGGGGGAGGTGCACAAAGACAGGGCCCTTTGGTGGAGGAGGGTTTTGATTTGGTGGTGGAGCTGGGTGATCGTAAGTATCCCTTCCCTGGTGGTAATGAATGTCTGGGGCTCTTGTCGAGGGACCGGGAGAAAGGTATTCTGGGGTAAAACCTGGTGGGAAAGTAGGAGTAGTGGGTGCTTCAGGACCCTTTTGTGCTCTTGCCAACGCCGTCTGCATTTCGCTTATTTTCAACTGCATCTGTTCCATTTTTTCTACAGTTTCTTTGAGTGTCTGGCTCATTGCTTTTTCTGACTCACTGTTGTGATCTGACCCAGTCATACTTTTAAGTATAGGTCCTTTCGATCTTGTATGATATCTGTGTGATGCCAGTACACTCTAACACTAACTGGATGGAAAAACAACAAACTTGTTAGTGTTAAAATATTAACAGATATGGTAAAAGCACATTGGGGATGCAATGTCCTTATGAAATGAACCATTTCTATTATGATTTTGTTCAGACCGCATGCGTCATTCCAGCTTATCATCTATGCCTATCCATTATTTATCTCACTTCTTTTATTTATTTTCCCCCTTTTTACTATAAACAGTGGTCGAATCTTATGTAGATTGCCTACATATCATGTCCCTGCATGAATTAGACCCTAGCGTAGTTAGTGTTTGAAATATAGTACAAAATTTTGGGAATCTTTTATTTATTAAATACATTGCTATTACAAACCAACCCCCCCTTTTCTGGAAAACATAAAAATGCAGAATGACTTATTATGAGAAGAAAAAAGCTGGAAAACAACAACTCTTAAGACAACAAGCAAAACTTAAACTAGGGGTACATTTAGGCTTTAAGTTTAGGTGCCCACGAGGCATCATTCGGCCTTTCCACGGGCTTTGGCGCAAGGTCCCTTTGCAAGTTTATCAATTCATCCATGATTTGATGGATGCATCCCATAACCGAAGTAAATAGGTTATGACGGGGCATTTGCTCACATGCCAGGCACCTCATTGTGACGTAGTGCCCGATCTCTTCAATTTCTCCTTCTGACCCTATCTCTTTTGATAAGCATTCGCTCAATTTGTTGAGTTTTCATTCCTAGTTCCTGAGCATTGTGGAAGAGTTGATTTTGAAGTATCTGCATCTGTTTCTCCATTTGGGCCATCTTGTTATGATAATATTTCCTATCGGCCTGGAAACTTCTTGTGTGTCACGAATGATGTTCTTCCAGGGTGGATATTGTTTCTCTTAATGCGCAAATGCTCCCTTCATAGTCCCATTTTATCTGTCGCAGCTGATTTGCTCTTGCCATTGTGCTCCTCGTCCATCTGGATTTGATCCTTGCTATCTTTACTTCAGATATTTCCAAATCCCATTGGAAGTCAAAGACTTGATCTTCCAACCTTTCTATCAATCTTTTATCCGATTGACTTCTTGGCTGGTTTTCAGCATCCTCTTTTAATTGTTGGACTTGGGCTTTTAGCATCTCATTTTCTTGGGCTAGCTTGTTCCTTTTCCCTTTATCAGCATCAGATTGCAAGACATTTTTATATTTCAAATCTGCAACTTGTTGTTTCAGCCTGCCAATTTCTACCCGATAACCTTCTTCTCTTGCCAACCAATTCCATTGTTCCCGTGATGATTCTGCAAAATTCTGAACATTGCGTTTCTTAGTTGACCTCTGGTGCTCCAGTTCCCTCCTATACCATGCTCGGTATTCTAGCGACACTTCATCTTTGGCACGATCCCGCACACAAGTATCTATCTTTAGAGTTTGACATTCATTCCAGCTTTTCCGGACTACTGCTTCAGGGAACTGCCCACTGGGTCCAATTTCGACCACATGACTGCTGAGATCCTCTTCTTTTGGGACTATTTGATACCTCCCTAACTGTCTCAATACTCTGTATGGCGCGTATGGCTGAACACTATTAAGGACCATCAACAGTAGGTATGATTCGGTGGCTGACATGTATATGATTTCATTTACGGGTAACCACCCGAATGTCCATTCTATTCTGCTTACAGGAACTGAATGCAAGAAAGTTACCCATTCTGTGCCCCCTTCTAGCAAATTGAACCTGTCGACCCTTGTAGGAAATTCTTCTATACAAGTCTTCCCTAGTGACCCATAGCCCATGAATGAAGGCCGATGAAATAAGTGCTCAATCATCCACATCTGGAGTAACACATTGCAACCCTCAAAGAAGTCCCCTCCAGCTTTGGAGATAGTAAGGGCATGGAAGATATCTACTATGATCATTGGCGCTAGAGTGCTGTTTTCTTTCTTGAGTAAAGTACTGACGATCCCAGCAACCTGTATACTAATTTTCCCATCTTTTCTAGGGAATATCAGCAAACCTAAAAAGGATATCATAAAAGCAATACACTTGTGCTCTTCCCATTTCATCCGGTTTTCTCCACTGCAAATTTTGCTTTCAGGATTGTTGAACCCTCCGAAATGACCATACTTGTCATATAAGAATGCCAAAGTACAGAATCCTTCTGATAGATCTGGGTTATGGACGGTCCTGCGAACCTTGACAGTGTCTAAAAACCTGTGTATAGTCACAACCCTTGGTGCAATCAGATACTGTTCCTTCATAGGAATTTTTGGACCCCCAATGTATCCTGCCAGTTCTTCTAGTGTCGGCGTGAGTTCAAAGTCCGAAAAGTGAAACACGTTGTGCGCTGGATCCTAGAATGAGACCAATGCCCTTATGATGTCCCATCTTGGGCGAATGTTCAATAATCCAACCAAATCCGTTAAGTGCATCTTGACTGTGTCTTGTCCTGACTCGCCTAAGTCGTTCCACCACATGTGCAATTCCAAAGGGACTTTGTTTAAAATATTTCCGGACGAATTTTGACTCGTGCTCATTCTGCACATTTATTAAGGTGATTTAGATGAAAGAAAGCCTTTATTTGTGTCGCGACCCGGATTTCCCACCATCGGGAGTCATGATGGCGCCTACTAGTGGAAGCTAGGCAAGCCAACTGTTACTTAGATTTTTCATTAGTTACCACTCTCTTCTTAAGACTTTAACTAAAATCATGTAATTACAGCGAAATAATTAAACTTAGCGGAAGACTTAGTCAATTTTATCCAATATGATACAGAAAACCCAAACATGATACACTACCCAAGATTGGTGTCACAATACTCACGAACTTCTAAGAATAATACACATAATTGTCTGAAAGAAATATAAGCTGTTTATCCCGAATACATGAGATAACAGAATGAAATACATAAATAGAAGAGACAACGGGTCATGCGGACGCCTGCAAGGCTACCTTGTAGTCTCAATAGTCAGAATATCCACAATCGTGCTAATGCCGTTGCTGCTGTCCATAACCTATATCTGCGCAAAAAGAGCGTAGAGTGTAGTATCAGCACAACCGACCCTATGTGCTGGTAAGTGCTTAGCCTATCCCGGCGAAGTAGTGACGAGACTAAGACCAGTCACCGACATAAACATGTACAATTGATATATATATATATACATATACAACAATGTAAAACGTTATCGAACGTTTATAAGGAAAGAATCTGCTCTGAAATAACAGTCAATAACTCACAATATCCGGAGTAATCTGATCAACTGAACAAATCTTACTTTCATGTCTCAATTCATTTTTCATTTCATATCTTGTGGTAGGCGTACCACCCGCTCCCAAACGTAACCATAGGCTTTTCATATCTTGTGGTAGGCGTACCACCCGCTCCCAAATGTATCGGTAGGCTTTTTATATCTTGTGGCAGGCGTACCACCCGCTCCCAAATGTATCAATAGGCTACCGGCAACTATGGCCAATGCCAAGATTCAAATCACTTTGTGGTCGGCGTGCCACACGATCCCAATTCTTTAATATATAAGTGGTCGGCGCGCCACACGATCCCAATTCTTTAATATATATTACCGGCAATAAGCCAATAATCTCTGATCAACAGTGAATGTATAAAAGTATTACCGGTATTAAACCAATAATCTTCACTTCAACAATATTTATATTAGCGGTGTAAAACCAATAAATGACAATAAATCAACGATACATCCCCGTTACCGGTGTAATACCAATAACTCTTAATCAACAATTTATATATACTTTACCGGTATAAAACCAATAAATGATAATGAATCAACAATTTACCTTTGTTACCGGTGTAATACCAATAACTCTTAATCAACAATTTATATGTACTTTACCGGTATAAAACCAATAAATGATAATGAATCAACAATTTACCTCTCTGTTACCGATGTAATACCAATAACTCTTTATTCAATACTCTATATGTATTTTACCGGTATAAAAGCAATAAATGATAATGAATCAACAATTTACCTCTGTTACCGGTGTAATACCAATAACTCTTTATTCAATACTCTATATGTATTTTACCGGTATAAAACCAATAAATGATAATGAATCAACAATTTACCTCTGTTACCGGTGTAATACCAATAACACTTAATCAACAATTTATATGTACTTTACCGGTATAAAACCAATAAATAATAATGAATCAGCAATTTATCTCTGTTACCGATGTAATACCAATAACTCTTTATTCAATACTATATATGTATTTTACCGGTATATAACCAATAATAATTTCCCTTCACATAATCACTTAGGATTAATAAGAATTTAATCCATTTTTAAGACTCACAGTCATGCTCGACCCCCAATGTATAGATACTCGTCACCATGCCTGTACGTCGGACTCCACATATCACAAATTTACACATAAACTCAATTCCTATTCCCTTAAGCTAGGATAGAACAAACACTTACCTCGAATGTTTACGAACAACTCAATCCGTAGCAATGCCTTTTCCTTTCAAATTCAGCTCCAATCCAATCGTATCTATACACAATTGACTTAATATCATCAATTCTACTTAACAAACTAGTTCATAGGGCTAAATATAATTTTTACATCATTCTGCCTGGAATAGTGAAAATCGACCCCGGGCCCACATCTCGAAAATTTTCGAAATTTATATTTCCGGAATCCTCATTTCGCCACGAGTCCGTACATACCAAATTCACAAAAATTGGAGTTCATTTGACCCCTCAAATCACTATTTCTATCCAAGAGGGTTTTCGACCCTTTTCAACAAAAATTCTCAAATTAAACACTAAAACATGCAATAGATTCGAGTTATACCACCAAAATTGAGTTAAGAACACTTACCCCGTTTTCTCTCCAAAAATCCCTCTAAAAATCGCCCTATCCGAGCTCCAAATAGTCAAAAATGGCAAAATATTTTCGGACCTCAAATATATTCTGTCCGGCACAATTCACGATTACTGTTCACGATACTGTTCACGGTACTGTTCACGCACACTGTTCACGGCACTGTTCACGTGCACTGTTCATGGACACTGTTCATAGCAGATTTTTCTGCAATTTTTGCCCATTTTCTAAGTCCGGAATTATTCCAAGACACCTCCAAAACACTCCCGAGCCCTCGGGGCTCCAAACCAAATATGCACATTAACTCTAAAACATCACACGAACTCGCTCGAGTGATCAAATCGCCGAAATAACATCAAAATCATCAATTTTCATCAAATCAAGGCTTAAGTTTCCAAAAACTTCCGAAAATACACTTTCGATCAAAAACCAGACCAAATGATGTCCGAATAATCTAAAAATTTGCGGACATATCCAAAATCACATGACGAAGCTTAAGAAATTATCGGAATTTCATTCCGACCCCCGGATCAAAATCTTACCTATCGTTCAGATTTCGCCAAAATTCAACCTTAGCCAATTCAAGCCTATTTCTACACAGGACCTCCGAATTCAATTCCGATTGCTCCCCTAAGTCACAAATCACCTCCCGGAACTAACCGAATCATCAGAATCCGATTCCGAGCCCTCAAACTAAATAGTCAACTCTAGGTTGACTTTTTACATTCAAACTTCCTACAAAAAGGCTATATGCCTCATTTTCAATCCAAATTACTCCTAACTCACCCAATAGACTCTAACACTGATATAAAAGCATAAAACATGTAATTACAACATAACAGGGTGATAATTCCCGTGACGACGGGCCGGGTCATCACATTCTCTCCAACTTAAACAAACGCTCGTCCTCGAGTGGACCCAGAATTGTACTAGAAGTAACCCAATAGCTGAATGACCTTACCAAGCATATATTCGGGGCGGTCACACGTCACCCTATCTCACATATGTCCGAAAACACCATATAGCTGAAATTTCATAGACCATCCGAACCATAAACCACATCGCATTTTCTGAAATCATATAGCAAATGCTAATCCCATGCCTATACTCAGGATACACCCGAAACCACTACAATAACCCATACTCGCCACTCCGGGTGAGAGCATATGATGTATCAAACAACCCAATCACTCGAGACGATGGTCTCTAATCACAACAATTGGCCACAATAACAAAATACTAGCAGAAAAAAATAACCTTTCTCATTAGATAGAGTTTTATTCCAACACCTTCATATCCTGCCCATGGCAACCGAACACTCGATATATCAAACCCATATCTTAGGTCAACTATTCATGAATCCATTTCCCTTTTAACTGATACCATAACAGATTTCGGACCCAACTCGGTATTACCTTTCTAACCAACTGAAATCACATATGCTTGCTCTCAATAATGACTCAAATGATCATTTCGGTTATAACACACCGCACTGGTGACATGACACCTCAAACACCAGCCTAAGCCGCGACAAGCAAAACACAGGCTCCAATAGAAACGTCTGAACATACTCAAATCATGACAACTGTCTCCAATAAAAGAGCTGTAATTCAATTCCTTTGCACCATCATAACATAGAACCGAGATCCCGTCTCACATCATAGAGTACTTGAATCCTCCTCGAGAGGTCATAACATCACGTGGCCTTGCCACGATTCGTGATTCTATCCAAACACTATTACTCATGAAGCACCTCAAGTTACCAAGCTCAAACGGTCAGCCACACACAGATCTAGGTCCGAACCCAAGCAATCAACCTCACCCACGGTGAAACAATTAATGTATGTTATCAAATCCTGAAAGGACACAACCGATGTGCCATTCACTAAGCGATACTCAATACGGACTTTTCCTCAGAAGCCAGGAAATATTGTATACCAGGTAACATATAACTAACTATATTTTCACATTACACTGTTGCGGCGTGCAACCCGCTCCAATGACATACCCGTGGCAGTGTGCCACCCGATCCGGATACCATACCTGTGGCGGCGTGCCACCCGATCCACGCATAAATCTCGCAAAGGAAATGCATATCGTCAAGGCTGTTTTGAGCTTTTGAAAGCTCGTCTCACATTCATCTGACCATTCAAATTGAACACCTTTCTGTGTCAATCTGGTTGGTGGGGTTGCAATAGATGAAAACCCCTCCACGAATCGCCGATAATAACCCGCTAATCCCAAGAAACTCCAAATCTCCGTGGCTGATGTCAGTCTAGGTCAGTCCTTGACTGCCTCAATCTTCTTCGGATCAACCTGAATACCTGCTGCCGTCACAATATGACCCAGGAATGCAACTGAACTTAGCCAAAATTCACACTTTGAAAATTTTGCATATAGTTGGCTATCTTTCAGAGTCTGCAAAGTCACTCTGAGATGTTGCGCATGCTCCTCCTGACTGCAGGAGTAGGTCAATATGGAAACAATGAAGACTACAACGAATAAGTCAAAATAAGGCACGAACACCTCATACGTATGCACATATCCATGACTCTGAAGTCTGGCCATAAGAGTTGTTCTTTGATTATAACATTGTAAATTAACCCTGTTATCGAATATCTTATTCCAAAACTACCACTTTACTCACAATGAGGTATGGAAACCTCATGATTACTTTCCCGAATTAATGCGTCATATTTAGCATTACCTGGTGCTCGTCTCAAAGTCTAGAACTCAACGGTCACAAAATAGAAATGGCTAAATATGAATAGAAACTATGCAAGGATTGTCAAATAATCCTAACAGGCATGGCTCAAATTTAGGATATTATGATAGATTTTTATTTTCAGAAAGGGAAAATTTTAAACACAAACTTTTCACCACCAGGACCTTGTCCTCATATAATATTCACCGCAGCTTGCAGCTCGGTTTTTAAAACAAATAATTTCACGCTATACAAAATTTTTGAGGATCTCATCCTCCACTCTAAATCACAAGTATTTGCACATTGTGCCACTGATGTTTTTCATTTCCTTTCTTTCTTATTTTCAACTATTGTCCGTCAAAGAGTATCACGGCATAAAAGAACCCTCATACCGACAGGGTATACAATTTAACCATTGAAAATAGTTATTTCGGGAATTATATCAATTCCCATTGTAATAATTAATATAAAGTCACTTTTGACCTCATCAATATTCCTAGTGACCAATACATAATAATAGATATAATTATCTCCATTTAATAGCATAGCGTGAGTATTCACATAAGTAGATTTGATGATTACGAAGCTCACTCATGAGCGGAGCATATTAAGAGGACTTGCCTCAATTCTTCAAAGATCAAATCAAATTGAGGAAAAATATTCCTTTTATAACAATCAAAATTGTACATGTGATAACATCATCTGGTGTAGTGACCTCAGTCACACCATAAAAATTATGTCAACAACTAGATCTCCACCTCTAGGAGTCTCACCTCCGCCTCAAACATCCCGACCTCTAACCCTGGCTGGTCATGTGAGCTAAGTATTGACTGCAATGGGCACGTAGCTTGAGTGCCATCGTAAATTATATTTCTCCAACCTGCCACATTCATAACAACTCCTTTGAGGCTCAGCTAACTTATTCGACATGATGACATATTCGGACACTGTCATAATAACCTGGCATGATCGTTCAGACCATACATACCATACCTTTCAAAGAGTCAGGGAGGTAAACTCTTCCAAAACATTTCAACAAATAGGGTTGAGTAGGTAATGTCGCATTGGCCGGTCTGCCCTATTCATAGGCTTGTCACAAACATTGATGACCAATTACCTCTCTTGCTATGCTAGCTTGACACTCTTGAACTAGCCTATTTGCTCATATACTCTTTATTATTCTTTGGGTTGATTCTTACCCCCTGCAGAGTACTAAGCCTCAAATATGCATAATTTATTTGGGGGACATTTCCATACCATATATATATATATTCCAAGCCAAAACTGACATAACACATGGCTATCCGATCCATTCACTAATAGTGGATTTCCACCTTTTGGCTATAAGTCAAAGTCACAACATCTGATAGTCCACAATAATTATCCTTCACAACTTCAAATAAATCAACCGGACGTCAAGGTCCATTAAAACCACAGCCGGTTAGTAAATTCATTTTGTTTCCACTACTTTAACTCGCTACCTGAAACACAGTAGAATCAACCCTCTCACCTTCAACTATTCCCGCGTTCTGCAATATCTCATAGCAACAGTCAATAAATTACCTTGGGTTCTCAAAAGATGCACCACTGAAGGAGATAGCGAAGAGTTTGGTTAAACTTATCCGAAACTCCATAAAACTTCTGAAGGCATCGTTGATCTATCACTAGCATGTGCCATTGTCGGCTGAAGAAGCAGTACATGCCTTCGCCATTCGTGGGAAGACAAGAGTAGAAATTCAACTTAACATTTGAAGAACAAACTCGCACGATAGGAAAGAATGAAGGGAATATTTTCCTAACTCCGTAGCCTCTGGGGATAAATACAGACGTCTCCGTACCGATCCCTCAGACACTACTAAGGTTGTTCGTGAGTTGTGAGACCTGTGAAACCTAATGCTCTGATACCAACTTGTCACGACCCGGATTTTCCACCATCGGGAGTCATGATGGCGCCTACTAGTGGAAGCTAGGCAAGCCAACTGTTACTTAGATTTTTCATTAGTTACCACCCTCTTCTTAAGACTTTAAATAAAATCATATAATTACAGCGAAATAATTAAACTTAGCAGAAGACTTAGTCAATTTTACACAATATGATACAGAAAACCCAAACATGATACACTTTCCAAGACTGGTGTCACAATACTCACGAACTTCTAAGAATAATACACATAATTGTCTGAAAGAAATATAAGTTGTTTATCCCGAATACATGAGATAACAGAATCAAATACATAGATAGAAGAGACAACGGGTCCTGCGGACTTCTGCAAGGCTACCTCGTAGTCTCAATAGTTAGAATATCTACAATCGTGCTACTGTCGTTGCTGCTGTCCATAACCTGTATCTGCGCAAAAAAGCGCAGAGTGTAGTATCAGCACAGGGCAACCCGGTCAGGCGCCGGTCATGTTCCTCGATTTGGGGCGTGACACAATCACCCACATAAACATGTACAATTGATATATATATATATATATATATATATATATATATATATATATATATATATATATATATATATATATATATATATATATACACACACACACAAGCATAAAACGTTATCGAATGTTTATAAGGAAAGAATCTGCTCTGAAATAACAGTCAATAACTCACAATATCCGGAGTAATCCGATCAACGGAACAAATCTTACTTTCATGTCTCAATTCATTTTTCATTTCATATCTTGTGGTAGGCGTACCACCCGCTCCCAAATGTAACCATAGGCTTTTCATATCTTGTGATAGGCGTAACACCCGCTCCCAAATGTATCAATAGGCTTTTCATATCTTATGGTAGGTGTACCACCCGCTCCCAAATGTATCAATAGGCTTTTCATATCTTGTGGTAGGCGTACCACCCGCTCCCAAATGTATCAATAGGCTACCGGCAACTATGGCCAATGCCAAGATTCAAATCATTTTATGGTCGGCGTGCCACACGATCCCAATTCTTTAATATATAAGTGGTCGGCGCGCTACACAATCCCAATTCTTTAATATATATTACCGGCAATAAGCCAATAATCTCTGATTAACAGTAAATGTATAAAAGTATTACCGGTATTAAACCAATAATCTTCACTTCAACAATATTTATATTACCGGTGTAAAACCAATAAATGACAATAAATCAACGATACATCCCCGTTACCGGTGTAATACCAATAACTCTTAATCAATAATTTATATGTACTTTACCGGTATAAAAACAATAAATGATAATGAATCAACAATTTATCTCTGTTACCAATGTAATACCAATAACTCTTTATTCAATACTCTATATGTATTTTACCGGTATAAAACTAATAAATGATAATGAATCAACAATTTACCTCTGTTACCGGTGTAATACCAATAACTCTTTATTCAATACTCTATATGTATTTTACCGGTATAAAACTAATAAATGATAATGAATCAACAATTTACCTCTGTTACCGGTGTAATACCAATAACTCTTTATTCAATACTCTATATGTATTTTACCGGTATAAAACGAATAAATGATAATGAATCAACAATTTACCTCTGTTACCGGTGTAATACCAATAACTCTTAATCAACAATTTATATGTACTTTACCGGTATAAACAAATAATAATGAATCAGCAATTTATCTCTGTTACTGATGTAATACCAATAACTCTTTATTCAGTACTATATATGTATTTTACCGGTATAAAACCAATAATAATTTCCCTTCACATAATCACTTAGGATTAATAAGAATTTAATCCATATTTAAGACTCACAGTCATGCTCGACCCCTAATGTATAGCTACTCGTCACCATGCCTGTACGTCGGACTCCACATATCACAATTTACACATAAACTCAATTCCTATTCCCTCAAGCTAGGATAGAACAAACACTTACCTCGAATGTTTACGAACAACTCAATCCGTAGCAATGCCTTTTCCTTTCAAATTCAGCTCCAATCCAATCGTATCTATACACAATTGACTTAATATCATCAATTCTACTTAACAAACTAGTTCATAAGGTTAAATATAATTTTTACAAAATTCTGCCCGGAATAGTGAAAATCGACCCCGGGCCCACATCTCAAAAAAATGGCAAAATTTTTTCGGACCTCAAATATATTCTGTTCGGCACTATTCATAGTACTGTTCACGCACACTGTACACGGCACTGTTCATGTGCAACATTCATGGGACTATGTGCACTTTTCACGGCATTGTTCATGTGCACTGTTCATGGGATTATGTGCACTGTTCATGTGCACTGTTCATGTGCACTGCAATTTCTGCCCATTTTCAAAGTTCGAAATTATTCCGAGACACCTCCGAAATACTCCCGAGCCCTCGGGGCTCCAAACCAAATATGCACATTGACTCTAAAACATCACACGAACTCGCTCGAGTGATCAAATTGCCGAAATAACATCAAAATCATCAATTTTCATCAAATCAAGGCCTAAGTTTCCAAACACTTCCGAAAATACACTTTTGATCAAAAACCATACCAAACGATGTCCGAATAACCTGAATATTTGCGGACATATCCAAAATCACATGACGAAGCTTCAAAAATTATCGGAATTCCATTCCGACCCCCGGATCAAAATCTCACCTACCGTTCGGATTTTGCCAAAATTCAACATTAGCCAATTCAAGCCTATTTCTATACCGGACCTCCAAATTCAATTCCGATTGCTCCCCTAAGTCACAAATCACCTCACGGAACTAAGCAAATCATCAAAATCCGATTCCGAGCCCTCTAACTAAATAGTCAACTCCAGGTTGACTTTTCACATTCAAACTTCTTTCAAAAAGGCTATATGCCTCATTTTCAATCCAAATCACTCCTAACTCACCCGATAGACTCTAACACTGATATAAAAGCATAAAACACATAAATACAAGGTAACGGGGTGGTAATTCCTGTGACGACGGGCCGGGTCATCACAATTTGACTCAAGAAAATAAAAATCATTTTTCCTAATTTTGAAAACATGCAAAAACTGGTTTTCCAACTACGGCCTTTCAGTACCTCAATGACGAAGATTTTAAGACTAGAAAAGGTTAACCGACCAGAAACCTAAATTGACCGACATTGGCCGTTTATGCAAAGTCAGCTTTCCGGCGCCCATTTCGGGAACATTCGGTTATTTTTGAAAACGGCGTTACTGACTTATTTATGACTATTTTTCTTATTATTTCAGAAATAGAAAATCCAATTTTGCAAACACGGCCTTTCAGCGTCTCGGGGACGAAGATTTTAAGGCTGTGTGGGTCAAGCGACAAAATCTACAAAAATGACCCAAAAGTGGCCGTTTATGGAAAGTCAGCCTTCCGGCGTCCCTTTCGGTAACATTCGGCTATTTTGGATAAGACGGTCATTACCCGATTTATTTCTGACACAATTTAAAATTTTGACACATTTTTGTTTTTTGGTTATTTTTGCAAAAAAGGGGAGGTTGGACCCGATGAGGGTTGCTTACGTATCTCACATCCGGTGAGAATCAAACCCGCGTAGTTCGGTTAAACAAACTACATTTATAAATGGAACAGACTATTTTTATTTTATTGAAAAACTAAAACCTATTTGTTTTTTAAAAAAAAAACATTTTTTAAAAAATTAAAAACAAACTATTTTGAAAGTAACAAATTTTCTCTTTTTTTTTCAATATTAAAAACCCGGTCAGCATGCAAGTCCGAAGCAAATAAATGCATAAACAAACAGGATGCAGCAGGATGGTCTTTTCATTTCATGTTGCCTGTCCAAAACGGACCCAACCCCTGTGTTAAGTCCCCTAAGTCAAATGCAACATGATGCAAATAAGCGTTCCTACTAGGGATCCGGCATGAAGTCAAGTTATTCTAGGTTAAAAATCTAGGTATATGTTCTAGACTGTGTACCCGAGCGGACAACTCGAGTCGAGGAGGAGGCAACGTATCGGGGACCCGCGGGATCGTCCGGATTAGAAACCTGTCCGACCTCTTTTTAAGGGTATTAACACTAACAGAATAAAGAGTCTCAACCAGTAAGCACATCCCCGGAGGTGAGAAGAGAAAGGTTTCGACACAGTTTATATATACAGTTCAAATAATATCAAAGCGGTAAAAATCATCATTTTGCACATTAAGTATATGTCATATAAAAATATCAAATAATAAAGCCAAAATACAACAATTTATCACAAGCTCGAATTTCTAACCCTGAACTCGTGGTCCTGGGTCATTATCCCCAGTGGAGTCGCCAGAGCTGTCACACCTCCTTTTGACGCATGCCCGCTAGAGGGCGAGGGTAAAGGGAGTTTTTCCGATTAAAGGACAATCGAAATGAGATTTATTTATTTAATTTAGAGTTGCCACTTGGAAGATTTATGGTGTCCAAGTCACCGATTTGAATCCCTAATAGAGGAAAGGTTTGACTCTATTTAATAGTCCACGTACCAAAAATCCGGATAAGGAAGTCTGTTAACCCGGGAGAAGGTGTTAGGCATTCCCGAGTTCCGTGGTTCTAGCACGGTCGCTCAAATGTCATATTTGGCTAAATTATCTGACTTATAACAAATATGAACAAATGTGCAAATTTTAACCCTTAACCGCTTTTAATAAAATTATTCACTATTTTAATAAAAGATTTGCAACATTATGAAAATGCATTTCAAACCACGTCACAATCAATGTACCCGTGATTATCAACACATTTCGATTTTTGTTGAGATTTGGATTTGGGTCACATAAATGCGCACCCGAGTTTAGGGAGATAAAATTATTAAATACGCGCCTAAAGATGCTAACGCATTATTTTTTTTTGAGAAAAGCCACGGAAATTTGCTAAACGGCATGTCCCGTAATCTAAGTAATATTTTTTAAACAAGTATGCAGACCCCACAATTTATAACTAGTTTTGGCGAGACACGCCTTACTTATTTTTAAAAAAGGGCAATGCTAAAGTGACTACATTTTTCTATTAAGCTTGCCTCTAAATTAAAAGAGAAAAATTCTAATTAATTACGAGTTTAATAATATGTAACACACTAATTGCTAGATTAACCGATATTGATGGAAGAGAAATTACTTTTAAAAAACAAATTCGAATAAAATATATAAAAATAAATTTCGAAATTACAAATAAAATAAAATTTCGAAATTATAAATAAAATAAAATAAAATTTCGAAATTACAAATAAAATAAAATAAAATTTCGAATTTGTAAATAAAAGATAAAATTTGACGACTAAATATTCAAAAGAAATTGAACATAACTAGATTAAAACTTACATTGTTATATGAAAATATTAAAATCAATTCCTAAAATGGCTACATTTTTATGGATTTATCTAAAAAATAAAAGGAAAAAAATTTTCTTTATTAATCAACGTGATTGGAATTATAACTTATTAAACGGATTAAAATAGGCGCAACTGACAAATTATAATTAAATTAGCACAAAAGAAAATTATGTCATGCCTTACTAAAATCGAGTTATAGATAAAATATGGCGTGTATAAATAATATATTAAAATAAACCAATTATCCCATGCTGAACAAAATAATTAAATTTCTAATCGAATTTTACAATTAATTTAGCAAACTTCTATTAATTAAAACTCCGTCACGTGCCATATTTTTATAAATAAGCATTACTAAAACCTGAAATGACAAATAACATAAAAATATATATATCAAAATAAACTAACCATTTTTTTAATTAAAATAAATTAATTATTTTTTAAAACTAAAGAAATTAATCGCTAAGGGATGTCATTAACTAGATTAAACACTGGCTTACATATTGCCTAATAAAATTTGATACAAAGGAATCGTATAATAAAAATTAAATACATAATTATATACACACACACACACACACACACACACACACACATATATATATATATATTACTAAGGCTTAATTTGCAATTATACAAAATACGTTAATTTGCAATTATACAAATTACGTTACTAATAACAGTTAAAGTCGCGAATGAACTAATTGAAACCTTCCATTAACCTTGCTCTTTTTTGTCTTATATAATTTATAAAACTAAAGTTAATTAATAAACCGCAACCTATTTTTACTATTAAGAAAATTTTGGATCGAAATTGCGCGAACGCACATTCCAAATTAATTTTTAGAAATACATTTATGATTATATTATGCGAACGTATATAATAGTAATACTACTCTAAATTGGTCATAAAGCAAAGCTATGAATATTTATCAATTTGTTAGATCTAAATTATGAGTTTAATACGGGGAAATTTTAATAAATATAACCGTTATAAGAGTAAATTTCATTCTATGCAACTATAGTTGAAATCATGTTTTGTACAACACCTTTTTTTTTTAAAAATATCCACAACTAGTATCCAAAATATAATAAAATCCCTGCAATTAAGGAAATTTACTAATTATCAAATCAATTCAAACCTAAAAATCTCCACTAGTTAGATAATAATTAACCGATTATTAAGAGATGTTATAAGTAATTTTTTTTTCACTTCGTATATATTCTCTTTACAGCTATTTTAATAAGGATGATACTGAACAAAATAATTAGATTACTACTATTAACATTACATGTTATGGCTATTAACTCATGCTTGACATACTAATTTTATAATAAAAGAAAAACTTAATGAGGTACAGTAGTGTCACGACCCCAAATCCGATCGTGATGGCGCCCAACACATTGCTAGGCCAGCCTGACCAATCAATAACAACGACGGAGCTAGAAGCTCGCTTCATCCCATTTAAACATATCAAAACATGAAGCAACGGTGATACATATATCGAAAACGGGGAACCAAGTCCCGAAATATACCAACTCCCATAGACCGAAGGGTCAAGAGTCATGAGCCTCTAATGAACATAGTGTAATAATGGTTTACAAGATACCAAGTGCGGAAAGAAATAGCAATACAGAATCAAAAGACAGTAAGAAGGAATATCGGGTCCTGCGGACTCTGCAACTCCCTCGAATATCCTACAGATGTCGCCTCGAACAGCTACCGGATCACTGCTAAGAGGTACCTGGATCTGCACACAAGGTGCAGGGAGTAAAATGAGTACTGCCAGACTCAGTGGTAATAAACAGGGGTAAGACAGCGCAGATAAGAAATCCGCAATAAAGCACTATGTAAAGCCGTAATCAAATACCCTGTCACAGAATCAATATCAACTGTACCTGTACCAACAAGTACCAGCAAAACAGTATAATAGCTATCAGATGTAGCTAAATGCAATGCAATGCATGATATGACCGCTACGGCGCGTAGCCCGATCCAATTTGGGTACCCGTGCTCACTGTGGGGGTTCAAACTCCGGAGGGGCTCCTACAGCCCAAGCACAATATTACTGCGGCGTGCAGTCCGATCCAACATATATACCGCTGCGGCGCGCAGCCTGATCCACTACCAGTCAGCTAATATGCAAATACAGCCTCGCGGGCTCAAAAGTAGTTTTGAAAAACCCTTTTATCATTTTTCAGTTGGAAAACAGTAATATCAAATTCCAGAGATTGGAAATGTCATGATAACAGAAATAGCTATGGATTGGTAGTAACTAACATGTCAATATCATAGGACAATGATAACGATCCTCGCGGAATCCAATAACTGGCTCACGGCCCACATGTATACTCAACCGCCCAAAAAGGGGGTTCCACGGCTCAAGAGTGGCCAATATCACAATATATAGTATGCAACCATCCGAGAAGGAGGTTCGACGGCTCAAGAATAGCCAATGTCAAAACACAGTATCAACAAGTCGGACTAAGCCATAGTCCCCAATCACAATCGACCCCGCACTCAAAAGAGAGTACGTGTCTCGCCGCTATACAGCGTCACAAAGTGGTATACCGGGGTTTCGAACCCGCTGGTCATCACCCACATCTATTACTCACCTCAATACGGCGCGACGACTACTCCGCAATGCCCTTGCCACGAGAATCAAGCTCCCCACGCGTAGAATCTGGTCAAATACGGTAGAAATACAACAAATTAGGCCAATGGGACGACACCCAATCAATACAATTCGATTTACACCAAAAATGGCAAAGTTGCCAAAACCCGACTTTCGGTAAGCTTCTTAAAAAATTACAAAAGTCACATATTCGGAATCCTCATCTCGATACTTGTCTAGGCATTTAAAATTTACCAAAATCGGACTCCATTTTCCCACTCAAATCAGTGTTTTCTTCAATTTTAGGCCTAGGGCTCAAACCCACCTTTAATCTTCCATTTACAGAAAATTAACCAAGGATTTCATGTTAAAATGATGTAATTAAGCCACAAAACTTACCTCCGATGAAACCCCGATGATTTCCCAGCAATCTCCCGTCAATACCTTCTCTTAGAACTCAAAAATGGTGTTTTGGGGTGTGAAACCCGCGACTGGTTCTGTTCTGGTTTTAATTTCACTGCCAGACCATTCCTTCTATGCGATCGCAATGGCCCTATGCGATCGCATAGAGTTAAATTTTTCCTGCCAATTCCCCTTTCTATGCGATCGCAATGCACCTCCGCGATCACATAGCATAATCTTCCAGGCCTTCATCTTTTCTTCTCTGCGATCGCAGCACTGGTTATGCGATCGCAATGTACAGTCTGATTAGCCTATGCGATCGCACCCCTTGCTATGCGATCGCATAGCACATTTTTCTCACCCCTCCAAGCTCTTCTATGCGATCGCAATGACTCTATGCGATCGCATAGAGCAATCACTGTCTGCAATTTTTCTGCAGCAACTTCATGATCAAAATTTGCCCGTTAGGCATCCAAAATGATCCCGAGACCCCCGGGACCTCCACCAAAGCCACCAATACATCACATTACCTCATTCAAACTTGCTCGTAACATAAAAACACCATCGTAAACATCAAAATCACCCATTACACATGGATTCAAGCCTAAGTTTCTTCAAATCTTCCGAAACTAACATTTGATCAAAAACCCGACCAAACGACGTCCGAATGACCTGAAATTTTGCGGACATATCCAAAATCACATAACGAAGCTACAGGAATTGTCGGAATTCCATTCCGACCCCCAGATAAAAATCTCACCTACCGTTCGGATTTTGCCAAAATTCAACCTTATGCCAATTCAAGCCTATTTCTACACCGGGCCTCCAAATTCAATTTCGATTGCTCCCCTAAGTCACAAATCACCTCCCAGAACTAACCGAATCATGAGAATCCGATTTCGATCCCTCTAACTAAATAGTCAACTCCAGGTTGACTTTTCATGTTCAAGTTCCCTTCAAAAAGGCTATATGCCTCATTTTCAATTCAATTCACTCCTAACTCACCCGATAGACTCTAACACTGATATAAAAGCATAAAACATGTAATTACAACATAACGGGGTGGTAATTTCCATGACGAAGGGCTGGGTCGTCACATTCTCCCCCTCTTAAGCAAATGCTCGTCCTCGAGCGGGTCAAGAAACATACCTGAAGTCTCAAATAAGTGAGGATATGTGCTCCGCATATCCCGCTCGATCTCCCAAGTGGCCTCCTCCACGGGTCGACCTCTCCACTGAACCTTAACTGATGCAATCTCCTTAGACCTCAATTTTCTCACCTGACGACCCAAAATAACAATAGGCTCCACATCATAGGATAGATCATCATCAAGATGAATGGTACTGAAGTCTAATACATGAGATGGATCTCCAATGTACTTCCGGAGCATAGACACATGGAATACTGGATGAACGCTGGATAAACTGGGTGGCAAGGCCAGCTCATATGCCACCTCTCCAACCCTCCTGAGTATCTCAAAAGGACCAATGTACCCGGGACTCAGCTTCCCCTTCTTCCCGAACCTCATGACACCCTTCATGGGTGAAACCTTCAGCAATACTCTATCACCAACCATGAAAGACAACTCTCGAACTCTACGGTCTGCATAACTCTTCTGGCGAGACTGTGCTGTATGAAGCCTCTCCTGGATCAACTTCGCTCTATCAAGAGCATCCTGGACTAACTCAGTCCCTATCAATCTATCCTCACCAGGCTCAAACCATCCCATGGGGGATCTACACCATCTGCCATACAATGCCTTATACGGGGCCATCTGAATACTCGACTGATAACTGTTGTTGTAGGCAAACTCAGCAAGTGGTAAGAACTCGTCCCACGAACCACCAAAGTCAATCACATATGCTCGCAACATATCCTCCAGGATCTTAATAGTGCGCTCAGACTGCCCGTCTGTCTGGGGGTGAAATGCGGTGCTCAACTCAACCCGCGTACCCATCTCTCGCTGAAATGCTCTCCAAAACTGAGATGTGAATTGGGTACCCCTATCGGATATGATAGACACTGGGACCCCATGCAACCGGACAATCTCTCGAATAAAGATCGCTGCCAACCGCTCCGATGAGTAGGTAGTACTAACTGGAATGAAGTGAGCTGACTTGGTCAGCCTATCCACAATCACCCAAATAGAATCAAACTTCCTCGTTGTCCGAGGGAGTCCAGTAACAAAGTCCATAGTGATCCTCTCCCATTTCCACTCAGGAATATCAATGTGCTGAAATACTCCACCGGGCCTCTGATGCTCGTACTTAACCTGCTGACAGTTGAGGCACCGTGCTACATGTCTGACAATGTCCATCTTTATCTTTCTCCACCAATAGTGTTGTTTCAAGTCTTGATACATCTTTGCGGCTCCTGGATGGATAGAATACCGCGAGCTATGGGCCTCCTCCAGAATCAACTCACGAAGGCCATCAACATTGGGCACACATATCCGGCCATGCATCCTCAATACGCCGTCACTATCAATGGTGACGTCTCTAGCATCATCATGCTGAACTCTGTCCCTAAGGACGACCAAATGTGGATCATCATACTGGCGCTCACGAATACGATCATATAGAGATGACCGAGATACAACACAAGCCAATACCCGGCTGGGCTCTGAAATATCTAACCTCACTAGCCTATTGGCTAGCACCTGAACATCATAAGCAAATGGCATCTCCTTGGTTGGAATATATTCCAAGCTCCCCATACTGACCGCCTTCCGGCTTAAAGCATCGGCCACCACATTGGCCTTCCCCGGATGATATAAAATAGTAATGTCATAATCCTTAAGCAACTCAAGCCATCTCAGCTGTCTCAAATTAAGATCCTTCTGTTTGAACAAGTGTTGGAGACTACGATGGTCGGTATACACCTCACAAGACACGCCGTACAAATAGTGCCTCCGAATCTTCAAGGCATGAACAATGGTAGCTAGCTCCAAATCATGAACAAAATAGTTCTTCTCATGTGGCTTCAACTGCCGAGAAGCATAAGCAATTACCTTACCTTCCTGCATCAACACACAACCTATCCCCACTCTCGAGGCATCGCAATAAACGGTATATGAACCTGAAGCTGATGGCAATACTAACACTGGAGTTGTGGTCAAAGCTGTCTTGAGCTTCTGAAAGCTCTCCTCGCACTCATCCGACCACACGAATGGTGCACCCTTCTAAGTCAATTTAGTCAATGAAGAAGCAATGGATGAAAATCCCTGAACAAACCGGCGATAATATCCCGCCAAGCCAAGAAAACTCCTAATCTCTGTAGCTGAGGACGGTCTAGGCCAACTCTGCACCGCCTCTATCTTCTTTGGATCAACCTGAAT
The DNA here is from genome assembly GCA_032618575.1 of Nicotiana noctiflora. Taxonomy (NCBI): domain Eukaryota; kingdom Viridiplantae; phylum Streptophyta; class Magnoliopsida; order Solanales; family Solanaceae; genus Nicotiana; species Nicotiana noctiflora. The sequence goes on from JASVEL010003281.1 coordinate 160,533, forward strand.
ACCATCACGAGACACCACATGTCCCAGAAATGCTACGGACTCGAGCCAAAACTCGCACTTGGAGAATTCAGTATATAGCTTCTCCTCCCTCAATCTCTGCAACATAATACTCAAATGCTGAGCATGCTCCTCCTGACTACGGGAGTAGACTAGAATGTCATCAATGAACACAATCACAAATGAATCCAAATAGGTCCTGAACACACTGTTCATCAGATGCATAAATGCTGCTGGGGTGTTGGTCAGCCCAAAAGACATCACAAGAAACTCATAGTGACCATATCGGGTCTTGAATGCAGTCTTCATAATATCCGAGTCCCTGATCTTCAGCTGATGATAGCCTAAACAAAGATCGATCTTAGAAAACACCCTCGCACCCTATAACTGATCAAACAAATCATCGATGCGCGGTAGAGGGTACTTGTTCTTCACTGTCACTTTGTTCAATTGCCTATAATCAATACACATCCGCATGGAACCATCTTTCTTTTTAACAAACAACACCGGTGCACCCCACGGGGACATACTAGGGCGGATGAAACCCTTATCCAGAAGCTCTTGAAGCTGCTCTTTTAGTTCTTTCAACTCAGCTGGTGCTATCCGGTAAGGAGAAATGGATATGGGCTGAGTGCCCGGCACCAAGTCAATGCCAAAATCAATATCCCTATCCGGCGGCATGCCCGGCAGGTTTGAGGGGAATACATCTGGAAACTCCCTCACAACAGGTACAAAATCAAGGCTAGGAGACTCAGCTCCCACATCTCGCACAAAGGCTAAGTACGACAAAAACCCTTTTTCAACCATCTTCTGAGCTTTTAAGAATGAAATGACACGGCTAGGGACGCAATCAGTCGAACCCCGCCACTCAATTTGAGAAATACCAGGAATGGCCAACGTAACTGTCTTAGCATGACAGTCCAATATAGCATGGTACGGAGACAACCAGTCCATACCCAATATAACATCAAAGTCCACCATTCCCAACAATAACAAATCTGCCTGGGTCTCCAGACCCCCAATAGAAATAACACAGGATCTATAGACATGATCCACAACAATCGTATCACCCACGGGGTGGATACATGAACAAGTAAATCAAGACTACCACGAGTCGCACCCAAATGACGTGCAACATAAGAGAACACGTAAGAATATGTGGACCCTGGATCAAATAGAATAGAGGCATCTCTGTGACAGACATAAATGATACCTATAATCACTGCATCGGAGGAAACTGCATCACGCCTATCGGGGAGTGCATAGAATCATGCCTGGCCTCCACCGGATCTCTTCTCGCCTCTAGGGCGACCACGAGAAGACTGACCTCCACCGCTACTAGCCTGAGATGGTGCTGAAGAGGAGGGCTGATCCCTCTGCTGAGTCTTGTCCGTATAGAGTCGAGGGCACTGTCTCCTTATGTGGCCAAACTCACCATACTCATAACAAGCACCTGGTGCTGGAGAAGGGGACTGAAGGGAACCCTTCGCCGCAGAAGAACCCTGGGCTGAAGAAGTAGGTGCTGCACTCTGGGCTGGAAGGGCACTAAGTGATGACTGACCCTGCTGAAACCCCTGTCGACCACGACCATAAGAACCTCCGCTCTGCTATGGGCGGCCTGAATGAGAAGGTCTAGATGAGCGACCTCTGCTCTGCTGGGAATGCCCTCTAGATGGAGCACCACTGAAACTGCCAGAACCACGAGGCCTCTTGGCCTCCCGCTCCTCTCTCTCGGCGACGATCCGCCTCAATGGAGCGTGCCATGTCCACAACCTGCTCAAATGATGATGACAAAACTCTCTCTGGTCATAAGAATGCATATGGAGTAGTTGAGGCCATCAATGAACCTCCTGATCCTCTCCCTATCAGTAGGGATCATCCATGTGGTATGCCTATCCAACTGTGTGAATCTAAGCTCATACTGAGTCACAGACATGTCGCCCTGAATCAACCACTCGAACTGGCGACGTAGCTCCTCGCAACGAGACTGAAGTACATATTTCTCTAGAAAGAGAGTAGAGAACTGCTGCCATGTGAGAGGTGCTGCTCCTGCAAGCCTACGCCTCTCAAACTCTTCCCACCAATCAAATACGGGACTAGTGAACTGAAAGGTAGTAAATGAAACTCCGCTGGACTCAAGAATACCAGCCGTCCGCAACATCCTCTGACACTTATCCAAGAAACCCCGGGCATCCTCGCCCTCAACGCCACTAAAATGGGGTGGCTAAAGTCTACCAAACCTCTCAAGACGACGGTGCTCGTCGTCGGGCATAGCCTGAACCATATGCTCTGGAGCTGGTGCGGCTGGAGGAATAACTGGTGCAACCACCCGAGCGGGGACCACCTCCGGCGTCCGAAGTCCCTGAAAAACCTGCTCAGGTGTGCGAGCCGCAGGGGTCCGCCGACCACCCCCTGTGCGAGATGTCGGCTGCGGTAGTGGTAGGCCGAAACTACACGAGCCAAGCCGGAACACACCGATAATATCGAGTAAGAGTCTCCTGAAGACCGGGAATAACAATAGATACGGTCTGGCCACGAACCGGGGGCTGCTGGAGCATCAACCACGCGGGGCTGCCCCTGAACTAGTACAACGGGAGGGTCAGATGGCGCCGCCTCGGCCGCCCTACCTCTACCTCTAGCACGACCGCACCCGCGGCCTCCTAACAGGTGGCAATGGAGGTCGTCCACCTCGTCCCGATGCTCGCGTTCTCGCCATCGCGAGAGAATAGAATATAGAAGTTCAGTTCTCAGAACAACAAGATCGCACGATAGAGTTCAAAAAAAGTGAAGTGTTTCCTAAAGGTTCGCGCAGCCTCCCGAGGATAAGTACAGGTGTCCCCGTACCGATCCACGAGACTCTACCAACCGGCTCATGACTCGTGAGACCTGTTAACCTAGGCTCTGATACCAACTTGTCACGACCCCAAATCCGGTCGTGATGGCGCCCAGCACATTGCTAGGCCAGCCCGACCAATCAATAACAACGACGGAGCTAGAAGCTCGCTTCATCCCATTTAAACATATCAAAACATGAAGCAACGGTGATACATATATCGAAAACGGGGAACCAAGTCCCAAAATATACCAACTCCCATAGACCGAAGGGTCAAGAGTCATGAGCATCTAATGAACATAGTGTAATAATGGTTTACAAGATACCAAGTGCGGAAAGAAATAACAATACAGAATCAAAAGACAGTAAGAAGGAATATCGGGTCCTGCGGACTCTGCAGCTACCTCGAATATCCTACAAAAGTTGCCTCGAACAACTACTGGATCACTGCTGAGAGGTACCTGGATCTGCACACAAGGTGCAGGGAGTAAAATGAGTACTGCCAGACTCAGTGGTAATAAACAGGGGTAAGACAGCGCAGATAAGAAATCCGCAATAAAGCACTATGTAAAGTTGTAACCAAATACCATGTCACAGAATCAATATCGACTGTACCTGTACCAACAAGTACCAGCAAACAGTATAACAGCTAGCAGATGTAGCTAAATGCAATGCAATACATGATATGACCGCTACGGCGCGTAGCCCGATCCAATTTGGGTACCCGTGCTCACTGTGGGGGTTCAGACTCCGGAGGGGCTCCTACAGCCCAAGCACAATATCATTGCGGCGTGCAGTCCGATCCAACATATATACCGCTGCGGCGCGCAGCCCGATCCACTACCAGTCAGCTAATATGCAAATACAGCCTCGCAGGCTCAAAAGTAGTTTTGAAAAACCCTTTTATCATTTTTCAGTTGGAAAACAGTAATATCAAATTCCAGAGATTGGAAATGTCATGATAAAAGAAATAGCTACGAACTGGTAGTAACTAACATGTCAATATCATAGGGCAATGATAACGATCCTCGCGGGATCCAATAACTGGCTCACAGCCCACATGTATACTCAACCGCCCAAGAAGGGGGTTCCACGGCTCAAGAGTGACCAATATCACAATATATAGTATGCAACCATCCAGGATGGAGGTTCAACGACTCAAGAATAGCCAATGTCATAACACAGTATCTTCAAGTCGGACTAAGCCATAGTCCCCAATCACAATCGACCCCGCACTCACGAGAGAGTACGTGTCTCGCCGCTATACAGCGTCACAAAGTGGTATACCGGGGTTTCGAACCCGCTGGTCATCACCCACATCTATTACTCACCTCAATACGGCGCGACAACTACTCCGCAATGCCCTTGCCACGAGAATCAAGCTCCGCACGCGTAGAATCTGATCAAATACAGTTGAAATATAATAAATTAGGTCAATGGGACGACACCCAATCAATACAATTCGATTTACACCAAAAATGGCAAAGTTGCCAAAACCCGACTTAAGGTACGCTTCTCGAAAAATTACAAAAAGTCACATATTCGGAATCCTCATCTCGATACGAGTCTAGGCATATATAATTTACCAAAATCGGACTTCATTTGCCCACTCAAATCTGTGTTTTCTTCAATTTTAGGCCTAGGGCTCAAACCCACCTTTAATCTTCCATTTACAGAAAATTATCCAAGGATTTCATGTTAAAATGATGTAATTAAGCCACAAAACTTACCTCCAATGAAACCCCGATGATTTCCCAGCAATCTCCCATCAATACCTTTTTTTAGAACTCAAAAATGGTGTTTTAGGGTGTGAAACCCGCGACTGGTTCTGTTCTGGTTTTAATTTCACTGCCAGACCATTCCTTCTATGCGATCGCAATGGCCCAATGCGATCGCATAGAGTTAAATTTTTCCTGCCAATTCCCCCTTCTATGCGATCGAAATGCACCTCCGCGATCGCATAGCACAATCTTCCAGGCCTTATCTTTTCTTCTCTGCGATCGCAGCACTGGTTATGCGATCGCAATGTACAGTCCGATAAGCCTATGTGATCGCACCCCTTGCTATGCGATCGCATAGCACATTTTTCTCACCCCTCCAGGCTCTTCTATGCGATCGCAATGACTCTATGCGATCGCATAGAGCAATCACTGTCTGCAATTTTTCTGCAGCAACTTCATGATCAAAATTTGCCCGTTAGGCATCCAAAATGATCCCGAGACCCCCGGGACCTCCACCAAAGCCACCAATACATCACATTACCTCATTAAAACTTGCTCGTAACATAAAAACACCATCGTAAACATCAAAATCACCCATTACACACCGATTCAAGCCTAAGTTTCTTCAAATCTTCCGAAACTAACATTCGATCAAAAACCCGACCAAACGACGTCCGAATGACCTGAAATTTTGCGGACATATCCAAAATCACATAAAGAAGCTAAAAGAATTGTCGGAATTCCATTCCGACCCCCGGATCAAAATCTCACCTACCATTCGGATTTCGCCAAAATTCAACCTTACCCAATTCAAGTCTATTTCTACACCGGGCCTCCAAATTCAATTCCGATTGCTCCCCTAAGTCACAAATCACCTCTCGGAACTAACCGAATCATCAGAATCCGATTCCAAGCCCTCTACCTAAATAGTCAACTCTAGGTTGACTTTCCATGTTCAAGTTCCCTTCAAAAAGGCTATATGCCTCATTTTCAATTCAATTCACTCCTAACTCACCCGATAGACTCTAACACTGATATAAAAGCATAAAACATGTAATTACAACATAACGTGGTGGTAATTCCCATGACGACGGGCCGGGTCGTCACAAGCAGTCAAATAGTTATATAAAGTACATCCTTAATCTTAAACACAAATCATAAAATAACCAACTTAGAATTTAACATGAATATTATTAATACATAATCAAATTTCAGATCCAAACTTTGACTATGCTTTGACTAATGTCCATGGGAATACCTGAACATCAAGAGAAGAGGAAAATAATCAGTATGAGCAATAATTCTAGCAGTGCAACAATAACAACCAGCAACTCCCAGTAACAGATTTTAAAATCAGTTAAAATTTTCTAATAGCAACAAATATCAGCACCAAAACAGGTAACTAAAACAGCTCTCAACTCTCAAATTCTTACTGTTTTTTAGTGTTCACAACCTCTCAAGTGTGTATGTTATATTCTTTTCAGTTTCTGCTCTCTTTTTTCTATCCATGTGTTCTCCCTTTTTCTGTGTAATCTCACCCTCTTATAGACTGGAAAATAGAACCAGCTTTCTTTCAATCAGTAAAACTCCTATTTGCTGTCTAATTTCAACCCTTAAAGTCCAACTAGCACCTCTCTTTTCAACCCTACAAATATCTACCCCTTAATTAATATTAAAAAGTACCCCCTAGTCAATTATCATCTCTTAACAGCAGCCCTGATAATAGGCGAAAACTAAGTAGTTTAGCCATTATTTATGCGTCCATTTAATTATGATCCAATAACATAATTTATGAATTTGATAAGATATAAGCTATTAATTTGTGATTTGTACACTATGCAGAAAAAGGAGCTTATATCTACAATTGGAAATGTTATGGCACAATTTTGGAGCAAAAACAATCCTTCGGAGTTGAGTCTTTACGATCAAGAAACAAGCCTTAATGAGAAATTCTCCCAGGTGCGCGAAGTGACCATTTCGCGCACCATTTCGCGCACATGAAGAATTAATTGGACTATAGATGTGCGAAGTGTCCACTTCGCGCACCACTTCGCGCAACACTTCGCGCAGAATAGTTCGGTTAAAATGATTTTTCTAAGGTTGAAAATGAAAAGAGACACAATTCCACTCAAAGTTAATTAATGCAATCTTATATCATGGAGAAGATCAGATTTTAGGCATTATTGAGTAGAGTGGAAATTTACTATTCATCTTAGAGAGAGAATTTTGAGAGAAAAATCATTGAGAGTGTTCTTGAAGCAAAGGAAGGAGTTGAAGACCAAGCTTTGAAGAGCAACAAATTAAAGAGTTCATCTAAACCTTCATCTTGTATTTTTCTTTGTAGTATTTTAGACATCAATATTATTAATTTTAGTATGAACATGAGTAGCTAAACTCTCTAGTATTCTAGGGTCATGGATGTTAGTTGATCTTGTTATTTGAAGCTTAGATTGATTTTATTGAAGTTATTGATATGGGTTGTTTATTTGATTTTGATCTTAATTATTTTACTGCGTAGCTAACAGTGAAATATTATTTATGAACTTTGAATTAAACTTGACAAAGGAAATTCTTGGTTGCATATAAAATCAAATAGAACAAGATTTGAATCTCGGGCATCGAGTGAAGGATTTGCAATTAAGATAGATATATACTTAATTGCCTTGTTTGGTTAAATAATAAGAGTTTGAAATGCATTCTTGTTAATATTAATATCATAGAAATATAAATATTGATTTAACTTGGATAGATTCATAAGAACTCGAAAGATTCTTATGAATATTATTAACTTTATAATCAATAATCCAGATAATTAAATAAATCAATTCTAAGTAGAAAAATAGCATGATTACTAGCAAGTCCATGGCCCTGGAATATATTTGTCTATACTATTATAAAAATATTGTGAATTGGGTGTAGTAATTTCATCTTGAATAATTGTGACATTATTAATTGAATTATAAAGTAGTTCCTATATACTTTCGAATTATATAGCATAGATCAAGAATTAGTTAATTTAATATCAATCAATAAGCTAATAAAAATTCCTCGTGGGAACGATACTTTACTTATTACTATACTACTTGTCGATCACGTACACTTGCGTGAGTGTTTTGGTCTACTAATTGACTGCTAATTACCTCTTAAAAGTTAATAGAGGCCCTCAACTATTCAGCTATAATCAATCCAATCCCTAAGTATTGATCAATAACAAATTACCAATCACATTTAAACTAATTACCAAAACAGTTATACTAATCAATTAAGCAACTCAAACTTTTCTGATCTTTCAACACAAGTCAAAAACCAGTAATACTATTATTCCTAAAATTGTTAAAACAAATACGAATCAAGATAATAAAAAAATAACAAAATCATTAGTTTAACAAACATCCAAAAAATCAGAAAATGGCCGGAATCTAAAACAGAAATTAACGAAATCAGAATAATGGCTATTTCCCTAAAATCTAAGAATTCTAAAAATTAACAGCAACTAGAAATCTAATCAATACTAATCGGAAAGAGATGAGAAGAAACACATAAAACATAAACGAAAAACATGTATGAGAAAAATAACTTAGCTTTCGAAATCTTCTTCTCTTACATAACAATCCAATCTGGTATACAACCGGGAAGAAAATAAGATGAACTAGATGAAAAAGACACACAGATAAAATGGCGCAACAACTCAATACCTTTAAAACTCACTACCTGAATGTTTTCAACGAAAGCACTGCTCAAAAGATTGGGACATCCTAATTTGTAAGCTCCATGATAGTGGAGACAATATCACCATCAACAGCCTTGAGAGCTTTCATTGCTTTAGCTCGGGACACTCCTGCTTGAGCTTTTTTAACAAGGCGTTCCTTCTTTGCAGCCTTGTCCTCGCGCCTGTACTTAAGAAGCATCTTGAATAGGTTTGTAGCGAGATTTTTGTCGAGGGTTTTAGGGAACTGATTGAGAGCATGAGGAACCTTCAACCTCTACTTAAAGATCCTCCTTTTTCTTTGAATCCTGACCACCTGAGGCCATTTCACGAACCGAGTTAGATCCTTCTTCGACGGCAATGCATCACCGACTCCGAACTGCTTCGGCCGCTTCTCGAACATTGGGTTCACCACTTTCGCAACTGGCTTCTTCTTTGCTGCTATTGCTATGCCCTTCTTTGAAGCCATTTTCTTTTCGGACGGCGAGGCGAGCGATAGAGCATTAGTGAGGAATTTGAGAAATTAGGTTTTTTGAGGCGCCGCCGCAGTGGAAGTGGGTGGTGGCGCGATTAGGGTTTGAGATTTGAAACGTTTGGTTGATGTTCGAAGAAAGATACTTGAAGAAATGGGATGAGGAGATGAAGGGGAGTTGTTTGGTATTGATTTTGGTCGGGAAAGGTGCCGGCCGCCGCCGTGGGTGGCGGAACCCTAGCGGCGGCAATGGTGGAAGAAAGAGAGTGTGCGGCTGTTAGAGAGAGAGACTGTCCACGTGTGTACTGATTTTTTCTGGTTTGGTATATTGTTATAGGTGTTTAATTAATTATTTACAAGACTAATTTTCAACCGTTAGATTTAGGGTAATGGATGGTTGAGATCAAACGGTTCTTTTAATTGGGTTTGCAGTTGGGTTTGGGTAGGGAAGGTTTGGGCTTGGACCGGCTAGGGATCCGTTTGGGGCTTTTGGATTGAATTTTGGCCCAAATTTGATTTCCTAATTCAAATTATACACTAAATTACCTAAAAACAAACCAATTTAACCTTAAAAAATAACTAATCATAATTATATAATAAATTACAAAATTTGGATATTAAGACTAATAATCCTAATTTAAATTATACACTAAAATCAACTTAAAACGCCAAATTACCTAATCAAATTCAACAATTAAACTTATGAACACATGAAATCAATTTCCAATCAAATTCTACAATTAATTTCATGAACAAACAGATAATCAACAATATACAAGAATCAAACTCCAATTAAACTCAAAACAAACTTAATAGAACTCAATAATTAATTGAACTACAAATTAAATCTAACAACACTACAATCAAAATAAACATCCAAGTGACTAACTACACATTCTTATGTTAAAAACTTAAACAAAATAAATAAACAAGTTTCATGAATAATCTGGACTCATGATGAACGACAAATCAAGAAGATAATCCAGCCAACATACAACAATTTCGGATCTGAGAATACTAACAAAATATGGACAAGAACAAAAATTGAAATCGACTAACCGGATCGAAACAGCGATGATGCATATATAATCATGAGACCAGCTTCATTATATATATATGTACATAAATATATATACAAAAAGAAAAAGAAAAAGAAAATAAGGAAAAATAAAATGAAGGAGGGGAGGGCTGGCTCCCGAATTGCTGCCTGGTTGTTGTTCGTGGGAGGCATTCCGGCGGGTGTTGTTGGAGGTTTTGTGGTGTGTAGGTTAAAGTGGAGAAGAAGAAGAGGGGGTGGGGTGTAAGGGTGTGACGGCTAGGGAGTGTTTTAGGTTTTTAGGGTTTGGTTTTGGAAATGAAGTGTAAAAAATGAAAGAAATGGGTCTTTTGGGTTATGGGGCGGACCGAGTCGTTGGGTGTTTTGGGCTGGGTAGAATTGGCTTGGGCTTGGGGTTAATTGAAGAATTGGCCCAATTCTGAATTCGTTCTTCTATTTTTTTTCTCTTTTCTTTTATTAATTAATAAAACTAAAAAAAATTCTACGACTAAATTATAAAACCTAGAATTATCTTAAAATAATAATTAACTTCTAATAATAATTATCACACAAAATTGAACATTAATAAAAATAAAATTGCACGATTTGGACATTAAATGCTTAAAAATGCAAAAATACATGTTTTTCATGACTTTTCATTTCCGTAAAATAAACTTAATTGTAAACTTGAATTTTATATACAAATGCAACATATTTTTGTATATTTTATTTATTTAAACAAGCAAATATGCACAGATAAAAAATGCAAATAATACGAGAAAATAACACAAAATTCACAACAATTGCAAGAAAACTAAAATTATTTTATTTTGAATCTTTGGGAGTATTTCTCTTATAGGGCAAAAATCACGTGCTCGTAGAAATGTATAGGGAGATCCTTAGTTTTTGGTCAGGATTTGGAAAGAAAAGCTCCACGGTTTTTGGCTGGGAGATCCTTGGTTTTTTGGCTGGGATTTGGAAAGAGAAAGCTCCACGGTTTTTTGGTCGGGAGATCCTCATTTTTTTGGCCGGGATTTGGAAAGGAAAAAGCTCCACAGTTGTTTTGGCCGGGAGATCCTCGGTTTTTTGGGCGGAATTTGAAAAGAAAAAGCTCTACGGTTTTTTTGGCCGGGAGATCCTCGATATTTTGGTCGAGATTTAGAAAGAAAAAGCTCCGCAGTTTTTTGGTCCGGAGTGTCACGCCCCAAATCGAGGGACATGACCGGCGCCTGACCGGGTTGCCCCAGTCAAGCGGACCTGGGTGCCTTTCATTCCCACGCGTTACCCCTGTGATGATTGTTTCTCATTAACCAAATATATTACTAATCATAATTGATTTCACATTAAACAAATAAAATGATACGAGTGATTCATTAACAAGATTTCAACTTTTACAACGCCCGACATAACACCTTATATATATAAAACTGGAGTCCCACAGTTTACATGTCTACAGAGCCTCTAGGATACAAAAGGGAAATACAATACTTGCCGGTAACAAGGCTCCGGCTATACCTTTCAAAACCAAAATGAAATCTAAACCGAGTGGCATGAACCACACAAGGCCCCGAGGAAGAAAGGGGCTCACCAAAACGGGCAATGGAAGGAGAAGGATACTACTGCCGATGAGCTGAAGTGCCTGCTACTGATCCACCTACAATCATGACACGAATGTAGCGCCCCGGCAAAAGGGACGTCAGTACACTTAAATTGTACTGGTATGTATGGACAAACTTTGTCCCAAGTAAACTCAAGCCATTAAATTACATCAACAATCAATTAAGCCAACCAACCATGTTTCCACATTTTCCTCATTTCAAATAATTCTCACACAAAGCACTTTCCACGATCAACCAATTTAACAATAACCAATCAATCACGTAAAACACAAGTAGTCAAACAAAGGAGCAATCAGTGCCCCACAGGTTGCAAACTCTCCTGTTGTCTCCTTTCACAATTTCACATTATTGATTTATGTATCAATTTTCAATAGCGATTTCGATCGCTTTCCATCCTTATTACCCCTGACCACCCTTATTACCTCGGCCACCCTTATCACCCCAACCCAAACCTTATTTCACCACGTCGCGGCGCGCGACACGACCCCGCCTTACAGTTGAAAACACAACAATTTCAAACAGCAGATAAGGTACTACACACAATTTCAACAAGTTCAAATAAGCAACTTGCACATTGTTTCATGTTCTCAATTACTTCTCAAGCCAATATCACAACCAAGTTACAATGTTTCCACATTCAATAATATTCACACATGTATATTCAACAATTTTCCATAATTCAAGTGTTTCATCTCTTTCCACAATAAACCAATTCTCAAGTGTTTCGATTTCTTTTCCACAAGGTGCCATATAGGCCATCATAATCATTATTCACAAATTCTTTACCCAATTCAACTCTCATTTACCTTTCGGTTCATATTTCTTACCACAACACTCATAGTTCAACAACAACTTTGAATATCCAACAACAACATCAATTAATCACATACAATTTCTCAAATCAACACATGCCAAACAATTTTACACATAAGGGCGATTTCACAAGAATCAAAATTAGCCATACATACCGGTGATGATTTTTCTTCCGTTAACTTTCTACTTTATGCTTACCCAAGATATCTTATTCTTGCCAACCTTGTTCTTGAAGACTCTTACTTCTACCCACTTCTTTTTACTAGAAATCAAGTTCAATAATCATGCATGAGTGTAAAAATTCTATTTTTAAAAGCTATTATATGCAAACCTCTCTTTACCCAATTAAAACTGAAAATCAAAGAAAATAGTTAGGGTTTTTACCTTGAAAATATTGGGGAAGTTGAATCCTTGCCCTAGAATCCCTTGGAATTAAGTAGTTGGAACAATCTTTGAAGATGAAGAACTTCTCTTTCTAAAAACCCTCTCTTCTCTCTCTAATTTTGGTAAGATGATATGATAAAAATGAAGAAGAAATGTGTTATATTAAAGAAGAGATCGGGTCAAAATGTTACAAAAATCTGGGCCGGGGTCAATTATGCGGTGCACTATGCGACCGCAGAATCAACATGCGGTCCGCATAGTGGCCGCAGAATTGCCCCAAATTTTACACAGGTTCTGTTAAGGAATTTGCGGTCACTATGCGGACCGCATGTTGATTCTGCGGTCGCAAAAGTGCACCGCAGATTGACATGCGATCGCATATCGACCGCACATTGGACACAATTTTGGGCAACTCTCTGGAACGATTTGCGGTCACTATGCGGACCGCATATTGATTCTACGGTCGCAAAAGTGCACCGCAGATTGACATTTTTCTGGAAAAATTTTTATTCTACATTTTTGAAACTTAAATCACTACCAAGGGTCCGAACCGCGGCTCGCAAGCTCGTCGCGAAGAATTCTACGCATTCCTAACACATCATTCGGACCATGACACCACATCTACTAGGTTTTATGCACAAAAATTTCACGGGGCCTTACATCCTCCCCCCCTTAAGATCATTCGTCCTCGAATGAGGATTTTGAAATAAATGAGTTGGTTTTGAAAGACATGATATGCAACCCTCAAAATTTTGACTAACTCTTATATTTTAGAAAAATTTCGCCAGAGTTTCCTTTGTATTATGGACATATCCACCTGTCAGAGGGCCCCCGAAACACATCACCAAACAACAATATACAACAATAACACTATTCACAACTGGTATACACCTTCTTACCTCAACGAATGCACATAAACTAGTCACTTCAATGAATTCTTACCTTATTTAACCATTTTAACACACCATGTACGCTTAACAAATCATTACCAATCTACACTTACTATTAGTTGTTTATTAAACACGTAAATCTTTATAAGGCTTTCATTTATCAAGAACGGTTCAAGTGACCCAAGGTAACAACACATCTAACTCATTACAAATAAAGGAGACTTACTAATACTAAGAGGGAAACAACTTAGGCAAGATGACAACTACTAGGAGTAGGAGGGTCACCTAATTTCTTCTAGGCTTGATCAAACAAATGGGGGTACTTTTCTTTCATCTCTTTTTCTGCTTCCCATGTGGCCTCCTCAACTTGTTGACTTCGCCACAATACTTTAACCAGAGGCAACTTCCTTATTTCTCAACTTACGGACTTGCCTATCAAGAATGGCAACCGGAACTTCTTCATATGACAAATCTTCATTAACCTCTATAGCTTCGACTGGCATGATGGTGGATGGATCTCCAATCACTTTCTTCAACATGGACACGTGGAATACCGGGTGCATTGATGACATCTCGGGAGGCAACTCTAGCCTATAAGCAACTTGACCAATCCTTTGAACGATCCGATATGGCCCGACATACCTAGGACTCAATTTCCCTTTCTTTCCGAATCGCATGACTCCCTTCATGGGAGATACCCTCAAGAACACCCAATCATCGACTTGAAACTCCAAATCCCTTCGACGAACGTCCGCATAGGACTTTTGACGACTCTGTGCTGTTTTCATTCTCTCCTGAATAACTTTGACCTTTTCCATAGCTTCGTACACCATATCTGGCCCTAGCAATTCCGCTTCACCTACCTCAAACCACCCGATTGGCGATCTACACCTTCTCCCGTACAATGCCTCAAACGGGGCCATTTGAATGCTAGCATGATAGCTGTTATTATAAGCAAATTCTATCAGTGGCAAGTGTTCATCCCAATTACCTTTAAAATCTAAGACACAAGCCCGCAACATATCTTCAAGCGTTTGAATGGTCCGCTCGGCCTGTCCATCGGTCTGTGGATGGAAAGCTGTGCTGAGATTCACCCGAGTTCCCAAACCTTGCTGAAACTTCTTCCAAAAGTTAGCGGTGAACTGAGCCCCGCGATCTGAGATGATAGAAAGTGGAGTGCCATGAAGCCTTACTATCTCTTTGATGTACAATCTTGCATATTGCTCCGCAGTATCAGTGGACTTGACAGGCAGGAAGTGAGCTGATTTGGTGAGTCGATCTACTATCACCCATACTGAATCGAACTTACGCTGAGTGCGAGGTAACCCCGCCACGAAATCCATATTGATCATCTCCCATTTCCACCTTGGTATTTCTATAAGCTGAGTTAATCCACCAGGCCGTTGATGCTCGGCCTTCACTTGTTGACAGTTCGGACATTTAGCTACAAAGCCCGCCACATCCCTTTTCATACCGTTCCACCAATAAATCTCCTTGAGATCGTGATACATTTTCGTTGAACCAGGGTGCACAGAATACCTGGAAGTATGAGCCTCTGCCATCACTCTTTCCCGAAGCTCGTCCACATCCGGAACACATAGCCTATCTTGACACCGCAATACACCATCTTCGCTCCTGAGTACAAATGCTGAGGTCTTGTCATTCATGACTGCTTCCTTCACCCGAACCAATGCTAGATCCATGAATTGTTTTTCCTTGATTTCCGCGACCAATGATGATTCTGCTCCATTATGCACCAAAATATCCCCCTCGTCTGACGCCGAGATACGAACCCCCAAACTGGCTAATTGGCAGACCTCTCGAGCCAGGGGTCTCTGATCCACACCCAAATGAGCCAAACTACCCATGGATTTCCGACTAAGAGCGTCGGCTACCACATTTGCTTTCCCTGGATGGTACAATATGTCCATATCATAGTCCTTGAGTAATTCTAACCACCGCCGCTGTCTCAGATTTAGCTCCTTCTGCTTGAACAAATACTGGAGGCTCTTGTGGTCTGAAAACACATCTACATGAACCCCATAAAGATAGTGTCGCCATATTTTCAAGGCAAACACAACAGCTGCAAGTTCCAAATCATGCGTCGGATAATTCTTCTCATGGTTCTTGAGTTGTCTAGAAGCATAAGCTATAACCTTTCCGTGCTGCATCAATACACATCCCAAACCGACTCTGGAGGCATCACAATAGACTACAAATCCCTCCGTGCCTTCTGGCAAGGCCAATACTGGTGCCGAGGTCAATCTTGACTTCAGTTCTTGGAAACTTTTCTCACATGCTTCGGACCACTGGAACTTAACTGCTTTCTGCGTCAATTTAGTCAATGGGGAGGCGAGGGTTGAGAATCCCTCTACAAACCTCCGATAGTACCTGCCAGACCCAAAAAGCTGCGAATCTCTGTCGGGGTCGTGGGTCTAGGCCAATCTTTCACTGCCGCAATCTTCCGAGGATCCACCATAATTCCCTCACTGGAAATAACATGCCCTAGAAAAGCTACGGACTCCAACCAAAACTCACATTTTGAGAACTTGGCATACAATTGATGCTGAAGAAGGGTCTGCAATGCTGCTCTGAGGTGAACGGCATGATCTTCCCTGCTCCGAGAGTAGATGAGAATATCGTCAATGAATACAATCACAAAGGAATCTAGGAATGGCTTGAAAATCCGATTCATAAGGTCCATGAAAGCTGCTGGGGCGTTGGTTAGCCCAAAAGACATAACCAAAAACTCAAAGTGACCATAACGAGTTCTGAAGGCGGTTTTAGGAATATCCTGCTCCCTGATTTTCAACTGGTGGTACCCGGACCGTAAATCAATCTTTGAGAAGAACCTCGCTCCCTGCAATTGGTCAAACGGATCATCCACTCGAGGCAAAGGATATTTATTCTTGATGGTGACTTTGTTGAGCTGCCGATAATCAATACACATTCGAAGTGACCCATCCTTCTTTCTGACAAAGAGAACCGAAGTACCCCATGGTGATACACTCGGTCGTACGAACCCTTTTTCTAATAAATCCCTCAGCTGCTCCTTTAACTCTCTTAACTCTGCTGGCGCCATTATGTATGGTGGAATGGATATTGGCTGAGTATCTGGCAATACATCAATCCCAAAATCAATCTCCCTATCCGGCGGGATGCCTGGAAGCTCATCCGGAAACACTTCGAGAAATTCATTCACAATTGGCACGGACTCGAGGGTAGGCACCTTTGAGGTGGTGTCCGTCACCCGAACCAAGTGATAGATACACCCCTTCTTAATCATCTTCGAAGCCTTAAGGTAGGAAATAAACCTACCCCTTGGCACTACACCATTTCCTCTCCATTCGATAACTGGCTCGTTAGGGAACTCGAGCCTCATAACTCTCGTTCGACAGTCAAGTTTGGCAAAGCACGAATAGAGCCAATCCATCCCCATAATAACATCAAAATCTACCATCCCAAGATCAATAAGATCGGTTGTGGTATCACGACCACCCACCGTAACAACACAATTCCTATAGACTCGTGAGGCCGTAATAGAATCACCAATAGGTGTCGACACAGAGAACGGCTCATGAAGCTGTTCGGGTTCTATCCCAAAACTTGAAGCAATGAATGGAGTAACATAAGACAAGGAGGACCCTGGATCAATAAGGGCATAGCAATCAATAGTCCGAACAGACATGATACCTGTAACAACATCTGGAGAAGCCTCGGCATTTTGGCGGCCACTCAATGCATAGAATCGGCTAGGTCCACCCCTACCCTGAGCTCCACCCCTAGTTGCACCACGCCCTGCTGCTGCTGGAGTACGCGCCGATGATGTAGCAGGCCGAAGAACCGGATGACCGAGCGGATCCCCTACCTATACCCTGACGGGGTGCACGGCAGTCCCGCTGAATGTGACCTCTCACCCCGCACCCGAAGCACACTGGAAGGTCAAGGTAGCAAGTTTCTGTATGAAATCTCCCACACTTGGGGCATGTAGGTCTCCCCTGCTGCTGGGATCTCACCCCGGGATGACCAGACTGACGAGACCTCCTGCTGTCTGAACCAGGTCTCGAGTAACTGCCCTGCTGATGACTGTGCACGGATGGCGGTGCACTCGCGGAGGACTGAGCATATGACTGGGATGGCCCTGATGACCCCCTCCCTGGAAGTGATCTCCCCGAACGACCCATTGACCGGGCCCTGCTGCTACTTTCTCTTTCTGCACGAATCTTCAATTTCCTGGCCTCTGTGGCCCGAGCAAACCCCACAATCCTCCCATAGTTCATGTCTGAGTGCAAAGCTGCTGTGGCGGCCTCATTCACCACCAAAGGGCTAAGGCCCCGAACAAACCGTCGAACCCGGGCATCCATGGTCGACACTAAATGAGGAGCGTACTTGGACAACCTTACGAACTCCATGTGATACTCCCAAACACTCATATCGCCCTGTTTGAGGACCTCGAACTCAGTGGCACGGGCTGCCATTGCCTCGGCAGGTAAGAAGTGGTCCATAAATGCATCCACGAACTCATCCCATCCGGCCGGAGGGCTCCCTCCCTCACGGGAATCCTCCCACATTTCGAACCATGAACGTGCCGCTCCCGTCAGCTCTGTAAGAGGCCAACTCTGCCCCCTATATTTGTAGCCTTCATTACTCGAGGGTCTTGTATATCTCATCGAGGAATTCCGTGGGTCGGCCTCCGGATCGGTACACGAAAATTCCGGAGGGCCGATCGCAAGAGCCGGTGGACTGCGGAGCCAAAGGAATCTCCCCGTCCGCCGGAGGATGCAGGGGCATCATGGGATCTTTGGGCCTGGGCAGCCACTAACCGTGTTAACATATGGATGGCTCCCCTAAGTTCTTCATTAGAGATACCGAGCCCGAAGCGGGAGCTCGTATCCGAGTCGGGAACACCGGCAGGGAGGAATGGTGGCATCCTTCGCCGCGGGCCGAAATAGGGACACTTGGGTTTTGAACGGATGGGCCGGGCAAATTCGGGGCCGGTGGGTCATTCTCTCCCACGGCATCGGGTACATGATTAACGGCTGCACTTGGGCCGGGATTGGCCCTAAGGCCGAGTCTAGCCTTCTTCTTAGGTGCCATATTCTGAAAATTTGGGAACAAGGCACGAATTAGACACGGATATCTCCACATTGCACTTTACCGCACGATATAGATTATCAAAGAAGTAGGTAAATTCCTAAATGCTCGTGTAGCCCCCTACTTATATGATGTGGTCGACAACACACCTATAAGAAGGGCACTACTAGACACGGCTCCGAGACATCCTAGGACACTTTAAAACCTTAAGCTCTGATACCAAGTTTGTCACGCCCCAAATCGAGGGACATGACCGGCGCCTGACCGGGTTGCCCCAATCAAGCGGACCTGGGTGCCTTTCATTCCCACGCGTTACCCCTGTGTTGACTGTTTCTCATTAACCAAATATATTACTAATCATAATTGATTTCACATTAAACAAATAAAATGATACGAGTGATTCATTAACAAGATTTCAACTTTTACAACGCCCGACATAACACCTTATATATATAAGACTGGAGTCCCACAGTTTACATGTCTACAGAGCCTCTAGGATACAAAAAGGGAAATACAATACTTGCCGGTAACAAGGCTCCGGCTATACCTTACAAAACTAGAATGAAATCTAAACCGAAGTGGCATGAACCACACAAGGCCCCGAGGAAGAAAGGGCTCACCAAAACGGGCAGTGGAAGGAGAAGGATACTACTGCCGATGAGCTGAAGTGCCTGCTACTGATCCACCTACAATCATGACACGAATGTAGCGCCCCCGGCAAAAGGGACGTCGGTACACTTAAATTGTACTGGTATGTATGGACAAACTTTGTCCCAAGTAAACTCAAGCCATTAAATTACATCAACAATCAATTAAGCCAACCAACCATGTTTCCACATTTTCCTCATTTCAAATAATTCTCACACAAAGCACTTTCCACGATCAACCAATTTAACAATAACCAATCAATCACGTAAAACACAAGTAGTCAAACAAAGGAGCAATCAGTGCCCCACAGGTTGCAAACTCTCCTGCCGTCTCCTTTCACAATTTCACATTATTGATTTATGTATCAATTTTCAATAGCGATTTCGATCGCTTTCCATCCTTATTGCCCCTGACCACCCTTATTACCTCGGCCACCCTTATCACCCCAACCCAAACCTTATTTCACCACGTCGCGGTGCGCGACACGACCCCGCCTTACACAGTTGAAAACACAACAATTTCAAACAGCAGATAAGGTACTACACACAATTTCAACAAGTTCAAATAAGCAACTTGCACATTGTTTCATGTTCTCAATTACTTCTCAAGCCAATATCACAACCAAGTTACAATGTTTCCACATTCAATACTATTCACACATGTATATTCAACAATTTTCCATAATTCAACCAATTCTCAAGTGTTTCGTTTGTTTTCCACAAGGTGCCATATAGGCCATCATAATCATTATTCACAAATTCTTTACCCAATTCAACTCTCATTTACCTTTCGGTTCATATTTCATACCACAACACTCATAGTTCAACAACAACTTTGAATATCCAACAACAACATCAAATAATCACATACAATTTCTCAAATCAACACATGCCCAAACAATTTTACACATAAGGGCGATTTCACAAGAATCAAAATTAGCCATACATACCTGGTGATGATTTTTCTTCCGTTAACTTCCTACTTTATGCTTACCCAAGCTATCTTACTCTTGCCAACCTTGTTTTTGAAGACTCTTACTTCTACTCACTTCTTTTTACTAGAAATCAAGTTCAAAAATCATGCATGAGTGTAAAAATTCTATTTTTAAAAGCTATTATATGCAAACCTCTCTTTACCCAATTAAAACTGAAAATCAAAGAAAATAGTTAGGGTTTTTACCTTGAAAATATTGGGAAGTTGAATCCTTGCCCTAGAATCCCTTGGAATTAAGTAGTTGGAACAATCTTTGAAGATGAAGAACTTCTCTCTCTAAAAACCCTCTCTTCTCTCTCTAATTTTGGTGAGATGATATGATAAAAATGAAGAAGAAAGGTGTTATATTAAAGAAGAGATCGGGTCAAAATGTTACAAAAATCTGGGCCGGGGTCAAATATGCGGTCACTATGCGACCGCAGAATCAACATGCGGTCCGCATAGTGGCCGCAGAATGGCTCAAAAAATTACGCAGGCTCTGGAACGATTTGCGGTCACTATGCGGACCGCATGTTGATTCCGCGGTCGCAAAAGTGCACCGCAGATTGACATGCGATCGCATATCGACCGCACATTGGACACAATTTTGGGCAACTCTCTGGAACGATTTGCGGTCACTATGCGGACCGCATGTTGATTCTGCGGTCGCAAACTTGACCGCATATTTGACACTTTTTCGGAAAAATTATTTCTCTACATTTTTGAAACTTAAATCACTACCAAGGGTCCGAACCGCGGCGAGCTATTCTACGCATTCCTAACACATCATTCGGACCATGACACCACATCTACTAGGTTTTATGCACAAAAATTTTACGGGGGATTATATTGAATTGGGAGCGGGTGGTACGCCTACCACAAGATACAAAATGAATTGGGAGCGGGTGGTACGCCTACCACAAGATACAAAATGAATTGGGAGCGGGTGGTACGCCTACCACAAGATACGAAATGAAATGGGATCGGGTTGCACGCCGCAACAATGTTAAATAAGATTGGAATGGGTTGTTCTTGCAACGAGATGTGATCTAAAAGTGAAATTTATGGTTGTTTTCCTTATTCTTGTTAGTGGCTGGATTTTGATTCCTTATAATGGTGATGCCGTGCACTTTCTACTGCTGTGTTTATTTGTGGTTAGCAATTCAAGTGTTTAAAATGTTTGAATTCTTTTACTGTTGTGACCCTTCGTGTTATAACATACAGTGTCTGCAGTATTTCATCGCTTTTTATATATATATATATATATATATATATATATATATATATATATATATATATATATATATATATATATATATATATATATTGGGTCATGGACCCTGTGAACTGAGTAACAAGAGAATATTGTCGTGCAATGTGAAATAGAAATATGTTGGCACAAGGTGCCAGGGAAAATATTATAGTTTTGTTTAATTGCACGTGAGTTGTCCGTGCGGTTGTAATATAAATATGGGTACGAGATGCCAGAAAAAAATAAAAATATAAAAGTGAGCCGAGACCTATATTATTATGATTCTGAAATGAGACGTCACAAGGTGACCTTTACCCGAAAGAATTATATTCGAAAGATACTTATTTGAAGGAAATATATTCGAAACATATAATTGAAAGCATATTATCCTAGAGATTATTACTTGGAAGATTTATAGGCGAAATATTTATCTTTGAAAGACTCGATTAATTGATTGCACTTGTATTTATTATTTGTTGAGAAGCATTTGTGGGGTTTCTTGTTGCCAGCTATTATATCTCTGGTAGATCATTGTTGCCATTATTATTATTTGCTTCCTATTATTTTGTATGCTATAAACTGCACAGGTTTATGTGAGTGTCTAGTCCTAGCCTCGTCACTACTTCGCCGGGGTAGGCTAGACACTTACCAGCACATGGGGTCGGTTGTGCTGATACTACACTTCTGTACATTTTTGTGTACAGATCCAGGTATTTGATCGATGGTAGCTATTCGTTGCGGTGGAGACTCAAGGTAAACTTGCTATAGTGTTCGCAGTCCTCGGAGTCACCTTCAATTGTACTTATTTCCATTTGTTCCCTTTGTTTCGGAACAGTGATGTAATTATATTGTATAACTACTTTTAGAAAGGCTTGTGACTTGTACTACCGGTTTTGGGAATAGTAAATCGTTTAGAGAAATTCAGTTGAAGTTAATAAGTATCAATGTTATTTCGATTTGTGTTAGGCTTACTTAGTTTGAAGACTAGGTGCCATCACGACTCCTTCGGAGGGATTTTTGGGTCGTGACAAGTTGGTATCAGAGCTCTAGGTTCATAGGTGCTACAAGTCATAAGCGAGTTTAGTAGAGTCTTGTAGATCGGTACGGAGACGTCTGTACTTATCTTCGAGAGGCTACAGAACTATTAGGATAACCTCACTTCTTTCATTCCTTATCGTGCGGCATTTATTCAACTTGATTTATATAACTTATGTACTTTTACGTCAAATCGTATATGAAATTGCGCAATCGATAATAATTATGTGCCAATGGTCAGTGGTACCACAAAGGGATTATAAGAGAGCCATGATTGCTAAATCACTCTTACCATGTGTTGCCAAGATTGATGATGCAAAAGTATTGAGAGATCACTCAGTGAATCATATAGGGGTGCAATGAGCCCTGACGTTTAGTTGACTTATATGAGTTGTGAAGGTTAACATTGTGGATCATCGAAAATATGTCTTATGATTTCACACCTAGTGAGAAAAGTCAATTATCAACGATAAGATTGCGAGATCATGTGTTATACCAATTTTGACCCGAGATGTATTTATGTGGTATTGAAAGGTTCTCCAAAACTTGTATATGATCAAGAGCTAAGATTTGAACGGGATTATAATGAGACTTGAGATATTCCCGCATCCTTAATAATCCTACATTTCAGTATTAACGGGGTCATGGAAACATATTCAGTATACTCGTAGTGCTTAAGTTAATCACAACACTCGCGTGGGGCGGTCATCTTTTAATGTACCAGTGGCATGGGATTCCTACAATGGTTATCCTAGTTATCCGATATAGACTCAGTAAGATATGTTGGATCACATGTTGGTGGTAATGAATATTGTGATACTAGGAACATCATGATAAAATTGTCTCAGACATGGGAGAAATTTGTTCCATCAGAGCACACGTGCCACGTACTCTATTATAGTTACTACTCTACATACACTACCAAGTAGGGGTGGAGGAAAAGCTGGTAGATGGCGCCTAAGAGGTGGAGGCCGACCCATTGATATATTTTCTTTGGTATAGCTGAGGTCGCTACACCAAATGGTGTCATTACAAGTATGATCTCGAGTTATTATAAAGTAACAATTTGCGTAACTTGATTCGGTTTTGGGTATAGAGATAAGTCGTCCTAATTTGCTCCAATCATGAGTGAGTTTCGTAATCTTAAATTAACTTATGTGAATACTCCTGTTGAGATATTATATAAAGTTAACTATGTTTATCAATATGTGTTAGTCACTAAAACTAGTTGTGATGTGGGTTGATGTGATTTCAAGAAAACTGATTTAAATTGTGAATTTTACTCCCTATCGGTGTGAGGGTTCATTATATGTTATGGTTTTGTTTGACGGAATTTATTTAGAAGAAAAAGAAAGGAAATGAAAAAATTTCAGTTGGCACGATGTGCATATTACTTGTGGTATGGAGTTGAGAACGAGATCCTCATTTTTTTATGATGTGAGATATTGAAACCAGCTACAGGCTGCGGTGGATGTTATATAAGGACGAGGTCCTTGTTGTGAAAAATTTATGAATTTAAAGTTCTCCATTGTGAAATTAAAAAAAAATGGTACTATAGTACCTATAGGGAGTATGCCTATGAGGCTTATTTGAAAATTCTTGTATGAATATCTCTGTGCATAATTTGCCCATTTGGATTGTAACTATAGAGTTATTTCCCGCAAGATAAGTGCCCAGGTGGTGTTAAATGTGACTCGTTTGTTCGAATAATTAATTTTGAGGTCTTCAAGCCTCGTTGTTAGAAAATGGAGGTCTGAAACGAGATTTTTGGTTAGCATGAGATTAACTAGCAATTTGTAATCGATAATGAATAACTATTAAGACCAGAGATGTGGTTATGGTCATAAATATGATGTGTTTCATGTCCATATATCTTTATTATAATGTCAGGCTTGTAATGTAGAGAATAGTATTATTGACATATACATTGTGGGGCATTGTTGAGTTATGAATGTGTTATTATCAGTTGTTTGGGTGTTACTCTGACAGGTGGATAGTCCCAAGTACAGGGGAGACTCTGCCGAAATTTTTGAAAAATTTGGGAGATAGAATATTTTTGGAATATTGAGATGTGTGAGAAAATAGATACATTGTATATTTGAGGATGAATAACCCTAAGTGGGGGAAAAGGTAAGCGCCATTAAAAGTTGATGTGTGTTGACAGGAGAATAATACTGTGTGGTGATGTGAAAAGTAGGCCTTTTGAAAAAGGATCTGAGTGTAAGAAATTGGTCTTAAAGTTTAAAAGAAAAAAAAAATATGGAGGAAAGGAATAATCTCAATTGAGATGGCATTGCCATACATATTTCGAATGTGGTAATGTGGGATCAACCGTGAGTTCTTAGTACCTCTTCCGAATAATTCTTAGTACGTTCGAGGACGAACGTTTGTTTAAGAGGTGGAGAATGTAACGACCCAAATTTTCGTTTATGGATTTGCATTTCCATTCAACGGCATAAGACCTTGAGAAGTTTCATAATACACATTATGACTATCATGTGTGGTCAAGTTTGGTCTTTGTAAGATTCGGAATTAAATTTAAAGAAAAATCAAAATCAAATTTTTGAAGCTCAAGTGGAAAGAGTTGATCGGAGAGTTAACTTTTGAGCAAGCGACCCCAAATTGAGATTTTAATTATGTCAATAGCTTCTCATGGTGATTTCGGACTTAGACATATATTCAGAATTGGATTTGAAAGTCCACAAGACAATTCGGCGCTGAAAAAGTAAGAAAATTGACGTGTTCTAATTGTTTATTATGTAAAACAGATCTATTACTATAATGGATAACAATTGAATATGATAGAAAGTATACGAGGTACTATAAGATATATGAGGTCTAAAAAAAAGTCTATGTCTAAGCCAAGTAAAATTTCATAATAGACTAAAGGTAAGCACTGGACCTCGCATAAGCAACTGACGAGTTTGTCGTCTTTCTGCAACCAATACATATAAATTAACTTTGTCACCATTAAGCGCATTAACTGGGGAAAATTGTGATTCGTTCATTAAAATAATGCTTTGATTAAGACATAAAAAATAAATGGCATCGAATCTTGCTCTGAAATGGCATAAACAAGAGTACAAAGGGCCATAGTATAAAAATATGTCCAAAACAAATCTTATATTATTATTTAGTGCTAGTATCCCATGTGCTGGCTGCTAATAAAGCATCCAACTAGGATAACCACTTCTATAATTATGAAAATACTTAGTCCCTGTTCTTCGTTAGAATATAAAACTATACGACCATCAATTTAATCTCCAAAAAAAAATCTCAGCTTTCTAGATCATAGAGAAATCGAAGAATGACCAGTACTAGTATGGAACTAAGCTCTAACATAATCGATCTACCTAATGAACTCCCGGTGGATATACTCACCAGGCTTGCAGTCAAACATGTCCACCGACTTCAAACAGTTTCAAAGATGTGGCTCAGAAATATATCTAGTCCACATTTCAGAAGACTCTACAACATGAAATCTATGATTCGTCCCGGGCACTTGTAGTTGAAAAATCTGACCAAACTTATTCAAGGTCGAGCGGGATTGGACCTCTTAGTCGAATTATCACTTTTTCCACCATGGATCTTGCTGGTGATAACAAGATCCAGAAATAATTAAGTTTCACAATTGTTGGTCGTGAGTTCTCCCTCTGCATCTCGTCCAACCTCATCATTTTCAAGCACAAGATTTGAGAATTTCGGGCACGAAGTGGCGAGGCAAAGGCTTGTTGGAATTTTGAATTGGTTGCAAAGCGAGGTAAGTGTTTGATCTACTCTAGCTTGAGGGAATAGGAGTTGAGTATAATTGCTACTTGTTATTTGTTGTGTCCGACGTATAGGCATGGTGACGAGTATCTATACATTGGGGGTCGAGCATGACCGTGAGTCCTAAATTGCTAAATTGTCGTATTCTTATTTGATGCTTATGAGAACTTGTTTAAAGATTATTGGTTCCATACCGGTAATAATATATATTGTTGATTAAAGATTATTGGTTTCATACCGGTAATATATATGTTGTTTATTAAAGATTATTGGTTTCACACCGGTAATAATATATATTGTTGATTAAAGATTATTGGTTTCATACCGGTAATATACATGTTGTTGATTAAAGATTATTGGTTTCATACCGGTAATATATATGTTGTTGATTAAAATTTATTGGTTTCACACCGGTAATAATATATATTGTTGATAAAGATTATTGGTTCCATACCGGTATTATGTACTGTTATTGGCCATAGTTGCCGGTGATATATTGATAAATGAGATTATATTGAATTGAGAGCGGGTGGTACGCCTACCACAAGATATGAAATGAAATGGGATCGGGTGGTACGCCTACCACAAGATATGAAATGAAATGGGATCGGGTGGTACGCCTACCACAAGATATGAAATGAAATGGGATCGGGTGGTACGCCTACCACAAGATATGAAATGAAATGGGATCGTGTGGCACGCCGACCACAATTTATATGATTGTTGGCATTGGCCATAGTTGCCGGTAGCCTATTATGTACTGTTATTGGCCATAGTTGCCGGTGATATATTGATAAATGAGATTATATTGAATTGGGAGCGGGTGGTACGCCTACCACAAGATACAAAATGAATTGGGAGCGGGTGGTACGCCTACCACAAGATACAAAATGAATTGGGAGCGGGTGGTACGCCTACCACAAGATACGAAATGAAATGGGATCGGGTTGCACGCCGCAACAATGTTAAATAAGATTGGAATGGGTTGTTCTTGCAACGAGATGTGATCTAAAAGTGAAATTTATGGTTGTTTTCCTTATTCTTGTTAGTGGCTGGATTTTGATTCCTTATAATGGTGATGCCGTGCACTTTCTACTGCTGTGTTTATTTGTGGTTAGCAATTCAAGTGTTTAAAATGTTTGAATTCTTTTACTGTTGTGACCCTTCGTGTTAGAACCTACAGTGTCTGTAGTATTTCACTGCTTTTATATATATATATATATATTGGGTCATGGACCCTGTGAACTGAGTAACAAGAGAATATTGTCGTGCAATGTGAAATAGAAATATGTTGGCACAAGGTGCCAGGGAAAATATTATAGTTTTGTTTAATTGCACGTGAGTTGTCCGTGCAGTTGTAATATAAATATGGGCACGAGATGCCGGAAAAAATAAAAATATAAAAGTGGACCGAGACCTATATTATTATGATTTCGAAATGAGACGTCACAAGGTGACCTTTACCCGAAAGAATTATATTCGAAAGATACTTATTTGAAGGAAATATATTCGAAACATATAATTGAAAGCATATTATCCTAGAGATTATTACTTGGAAGATTTATAGGCGAAATATTTATCTTTGAAAGACTCGATTAATTGATTGCACTTGTATTTATTATTTGTTGAGAAGCATTTGTGGGGTTTCTTGTTGCCAGCTATTATATCTCTGGTAGATCATTGTTGCCATTATTATAATTTGCTTCATATTATTTTGTACGTTATAAACGGCACAGGTTTATGTGAGTGTCAGGTCCTAGCCTCGTCACTACTTCGCCGGGGTAGGCTAGACACTTACCAGCACATGGAGTCGGTTGTGCTAATACTACACTTCTGTACATTTTTGTGTACAGATCCAGGTATTTGATCGATGATAGCTATTCGTTGCGGTGGAGATTCAAGGTAAACCTACTATAGCGTTCGCAGTCCTCAGAGTCACCTTCAATTGTACTTATTTCCATTTGTTCCCTTTGTTTCGGAACAGTGATGTAATTATATTGTATAACTACTTTTAGAAAGGCTTGTGACTTGTACTACCGGTTTTGGGAATAGTAAATCGTTTAGAGAAATTCAGTTGAAGTTAATAAGTATCAATGTTATTTCGATTTGTGTTAGGCTTACTTAGTTTGAAGACTAGGTGCCATCACGACTCCTTCGGAGGGATTTTTGGGTCGTGACATACATGGAGTAGTAAATACCAAAGAGAAAACCAGTAAACAAATTTTTTAGCTAACATGATGGCTCTGTACATTCAAAACAAACCTATAACACGAATAAATGATTTCAATTATGAATTCGATAAAGGGTCATATATGAGTATGGAGTACCTCAAAGGCTCAAACCAAAAATCGACAGAAAAATGACCAAATAAGGTATGAAATAGCGTGGAAAATCTAGCAACAGAAACAACACGTCAACAATGAAAACGCAATGACTCAACTTCAAAGCGAGCATGCATACGCAGATCCGAATCTGAAACACTTCAGATCTCAATTGAGTGACGCAAAGAAGAAGCTTAGAAGCTAATGTCGAAATGGAACTTCTGAGAACGGAACAGCCGAGAGAATCAAACTGGCCCCCCTCCTTTCGTCTGTGTGTGTGTCCTATATTTATAGAATATGTGAATGTGTTGATTATTATGTGTAGATGTGTGGAGGGAGTGAGAAGTTATTGCTAGGTGTGTGATGTGAGTGGGGGAAGGCATGAGTAATGTGGGAAAGCGGGAAAGTTGGGTGTGAGAAAGTGGGGGTAAGGCATGAGTGAAATGGGGAAGTGGGGAAGATGGGTGGTTTTATTTATTTAATTTTTGTTTTTAATTTTTATAACTCTATATATATTTATTTAACTTTTCCTAAAACCTTTTTTTATTAAATAAAAGAAGATAAAAAAAATACACACACACACATATATATACCAACTTACTTTAAGACTTAAAGAAACTATGTAAATAAGAAAACTCAATATTTACACTAAAGTTTAAATTATACCAAGAAAAATACTACTACAAAATAAAATCTAAATTAAAAGAAATCGAATATATATAAATCGAATATATTTATCTAAGAATATGAATATTTTTTTTAAAAATAAATATAATCTTCATATCCTAATAATACTCAAAATAAAATTGTAATTCCTATTTTTTACTTCATATAAATATGGAAAAAGTGATGGTTTTGCAAGGAATGGAATCAGTTTTTCTTTTCTTTTTTTTTTTAAAAAAACAAAATTTAGTCTTCCTCCTAATTCTAATTAAATTACATTTTTAAAAAATATTTATCATATCCTAATCCTAATAAAAATAAAATTTTAACTCCTTTTTTTAACTTCCTATAAATTTGGGGTAGTTTTTTTATTTAAAATAAATTAAATTATAGTTCATATCATAATCCTAATCAAAATGTAATTGCATTTGGTTATTTTTTAATTCGTAAAAATTAAGAAGAAAAGTGACGGTTTTGCAAGGAATGGAATCAGTTTTTTTTTAAAATTAAAATTTTTAGTCTTCCTCCTAATTCTAATTAAAATAAATTTGTAATTAATTTTTTTTTGTATTTCCTATAAATTAGGAACAATGTCCTAATGAGCCATGTGTTAATTCCTTGCTTTGACACTTGGCTTCATAAGAAGCTTTTGTCTTTGGCTTTTAATAATATATAGATATAGATAGGTTGATATATATTTGAATCGGTAGTTTATTATTTTTGTTAATTTTATTTTATTTTAAAATTATTTTAAAACTCCAACTTTAGGCTACTCCCGATTTGAATGGGTAGTTTTTCTTCTCTTTTTATTTTTTTTTAATTATAGATAATTTGTTTTTTTTGCTTTTTTATTTTAAAATAATGTAAAAACTCCAACTTGAAACTACTCCCACCCAATTTGATATATATACAATTTGATATATATATATATATATATATATATATATAGATATTAAGTAACTAATTATTTAAATTTAACAATAATAATTAATAACTAATTATTAACTAAATAATTAATTATACCATGTGGCTTTTATTAGGCTGCCACGTGGCTTATGGAGAAGGCTTTTTCCTCTCCTTTTAATAATTCAAGTCAAGTAACATGTTAGTAAAATACATTTAAAATGTTAAAAAAATCTTTACGATCTATATATAAATACATTACAATATACGTTTTTTTAATCATCTCCTCCTGTAACAACATTTTGTTTCTTTGGCATCTTAGTCGAGTAGACAATCACAAGACACATAGAAGGATGACATCCACAAATCGAGAAATGGTCAGAGTTACAAATAATATAAATTTCATTTGCAGTTACCTTTATTGGAGGAGAATCTTGAAAAACATCATTCTGGCTACCGTTGTTTTTGTTGTTGTCGTCGTTGTTCTTTGGCTTTGCAGGTTTGTCACAAGCCCAAACCCCGGTCGTGATGGCCCCCAACACATTGCTAGGCAAGCCCGACCCTCTTATCCAATTAAACCAGCCAAGTATAATTAATACTGATTAATCGGCGTGATTAGCCTGTTTTCATAACAACAAAACGACCGGTCGGGTCATTACAAGGTTGTGGTGCTGAAGCTCGCAAAATCCTTGCCAATTTCTTCTGTCGACTACTCCAAAAATTCTTAACATCATTGTCAGTTCTCCCCGGCAAATATGTTATAATTTTTGCCCATTTATTCCCAAATTGTGCCTGAAGTTCAATCATTGTTGTCTCCTTCTTTGCTGGAAACTTCACTCCACTTTTCACCAAAAAGTGAAAGAAAAGAAAAAGACAAAGAATTCAATGAATAATTTCAACAAATATTAGAAACTGAAGTCATAATTTTCAAAGTGCAATGTATTTGCATTTAATTTTCTAAATCTGACGACATCTGATCAACATATACATTTTAATAGGTATAAAATGCCAATATAGCGCATGCTAGCAGAATCATCAGAACTATCAAATGTGAAAGAGAATTGATTAACTACAACGAATTACAAAATTCCATAAAAAATTCTTAGATTTTGCAAATCTTTGTAGAAAAAAACCTCTCTTAAACTGCATTAAATGCAATGTAACAAAGTAACAAACCCAATGTTCAGAATTGGAGCGTGACGGATTTCTAGACTAAAAAGAATGTTAATTCTGAAATATATGTTTAATATCTTAGACCCGTCTACTACCACCATAAAAAAACATGGCAAAGAAAAAACCAAAGGCTGAGTAATTATAACTTATTACTTCTTTAGTCAAGTAAATATTTGGGTACATTGCTCCACTTAGTTTCTAACTTTATCCTTTTTCTGTTTCGGTTTCAGATTTTGGCCAAATAACAAAAGCAAAATGTATCTTCTGGAGAATACAGGTAAGAACACATTCTTTACTGATCCCGCTAACATCTTACTAAGAGAGATTTATCATGAATGAATTTAAAACTTATATAGGCCGACAATATGAAGATTTTGCATTATTAGTGGAGTCCAGTTTTTATCGTACTATCTATGAATAATGCGTATAGAAATTTATCTTAATTATTTTATGCTTAAGTGGGACGTTTATGTATAGAATTTAAACTCGTTAAAAATGTATGACTTACCATTCTTCAGGAAATTTTGTTCGAACTAATGGACTTCAAGAAAGGAGATTTCCTCGTACTATATGTAGACACCAAGTGTGGTAAATATGTACGTTCATATTTATCTTCAAATCCATCAGTTTTATTAGGAAGATGAACTTGATGATCTTCTTCCTTCCATATTAAAACTCCACAAAAATTCTTAACTGTATTGATGTCTTATGTCTCTATGCTCATTTTATCTTTCCTTGAGATAGTGACGGTTAAAGGTGGTTATGGCCACTATCTGCCCACTTATTACCCTACTTTCCCCCCATTTTCCTCTTCATTTCAAATTCAACCTCCTAAGTGAACTTCCTAATAAGTTGGAGCCATGTCTGAATGTGCCAAGTGTCAGATTAATAGGTGTCCACTTGGCTTCATGAGAGGCTTCTTTCCTTGGCTTTTAATTATAGATAGATATTTTTGTCATATTTTGTATTTGTTACACTTGAAACGAATGCATTATGTTTGTCAAACAACGATGTTTATAACAATTCGAAAATCAAATCAAACCCACCAAAAACCCCGATACTTTTTTGGTTTCGTTTAGTTTTAGTTTTGTAATTTAAAAATCAATCAAATTTAATCTGGTTTTAGTTTTTATCGAAAAAAACGAACCAACCCGAATATAGGAGTACATATTTTAAATTTAGAATTACATCTATATATGTGTATAGTTTTATACAAAATTTTAAAAAATAGTAAATGTTAATCGTTTGCACTTTTAGTACATTTTTTTACCTTTATATTCTAGTTTGATTTGTAATTTTATTTTGTTAAGTGTAAGAATATATTTCATGTTAAAAAATAATATATATTTAATTGAACCCTTAAATTATTCATCACTATTTGATTCAATTATCATCAATATATCTTTGTAAATAATAGATTTATCAAAGTACAATTAATTTGATAGTGTTACGTTATGTGGACGCCAGAATATGAGTTTGGTAGTGTATGTATTATATTTAAGAAAACAACCGACAATACCCGAAAAAACCGAACAAACATAAATCGAATCCAAAAAAACCGACTTAATTAATTTGCTTTGGTTCTAATATTTGAAAATCCGACTTACTTGGTTTGATTTTTTTTTTAGGAAAACCCGATCTAAACCAAACCATAAATACCCCAAGTGTCAGGTTCCTCCAAGAAAAAATTTAAATTTACCTCTCAACTTCTAATTATAATTTAAAAATTAACGTCAAGTTGGACCTTCATTTGAAGTAAAGAATAAAAATGGGACTATTTCTGGTAATGAGAATAATATTAGGCCGAAAATTTAACCACGAGAAAAGTGACCCAATTTCAAATATTAAACGAACAAATTTAGTCCTTATAAGTTTGAACAATGGTAAAGTTCATGTGACCTATAGCCTATAAGTTAAGGGTTCGAGCTTGAATCAACCACTTATGTTTGCATCAAAGTATACACTATATCTTTTTGGGTCCACAAACTCTACGTGAACACTATTTGACTCAAAAGATATTGGAACCTTTTTTAATAAATCAATCAAAGAAAATTAAGGGGTAAATCTTAGTCTAACATAATTAATTCTAGATCAATTATAACCGGAGAGACAATACATAAGTTGAAATAGGAATGATCAATTTTACTGAAATTTTCCTTTGTCCCTCCTATTAATCAATGAAGGAGAATATTTTACATGTTTTTTTGGAGATTGCTCAGTTCTTCTTTTCATATATGAAGATTACAAAGGAGAGAAAAAATGAAGAGCTGGAGAGGTTCCTCCACCCCCCTCCACCCCCTTCTGGGAGGTTTTACGATGCAATATATAGTCATGGACCCCTTCCTATGTACTTGATTCGACGCTGTTCTATACCTCGTCTACCTCGGTATTTCTCTAAAGGTTGTCACTTTGCTTTGACGGAAGTCATGAGGGCAGAATATGGAATAGATCGTGTCGTCTTTTGTTGCCTCGCCGTTCGAACAGGATGTTGGTAACCGTGGTGGTCAGATTTTGACCAATACAGTTAGTCCCTCTGTCTATCGGTGTCATCCCCTATTGGGCACAAGGATCATGATCGCTATCAATCCGAGAGAAATCTGACTACTCACACCTTGGTTACGACTCTTAGGTTCGGAAGAGGCGACGACACTCTTTCGATATCCCTAGACCATTGCGACTGTTTCGGTACTGAAACATCATTTTGGGCTAAAATGTTGTTTCGTGATTGCTGCCATTATGATACATGTTCCTAGAGAGTTGAAACATTTTATGTTCCACCAGATGTGATTGGCGACACTTGGGTTTCATGCTCGAGGGATTCATGTCTCTTATAAATAGAAGGAATACATCATCCGATTGACACACTCCCTTGCCTTTTGCTTGAAAGAATTTTTGTGAATATACTTTCTTCTTGATACTTTAAGTTTTACTTGTTCCCCGTGAGCCAAAAACTTTCATCCCTCCCTTTCATTGCCTTTCTTCTTTGCCAAATTAACACAATGCCTGGTAATTCTTCTTGCGCTAGTCTCCCTTTCCCAATTCCGGCGTCGGAAGATGATGCTCCGGCCATCGGAGGAGAAGAAGTGGTGGAAGATAAGGAGGTCCCGTCGGTAGCTGAGATCTTGCTTGTCCTGGAAAATCATGGACTAACTTCAGCAGTCGCGCCGTGGAGGAGCCAGAACCTGTCCCCTCAATTATCAAGGAGAAGGAAATCATATATTTGAAAGGCAAGTGGGGAATTCCTGGTTATGTTGAAATACGACCAGTGGTAGGGGACGACATAATCATTTTGATCGCCCTGGGTACTACATATTCTATACCTACTCTTTCCTTATTGGGTATACGCTTCCTCTCCCTCTCCTGGTGGTGGATTTCTATCATTTTTACGAGGCATGCCCCATTCAGCTTCGTCGTACATGTATAAATTGTTTCTTATGTTGCTCAAGTTCGCGAAGCTCGTCGGTCTTGAGGTTACTTTGGGGCACATACTCAATATCTTCGTCCTTAACTTATTCACATCACAATGGTCCACATGTACTATCGGGGGTTGAAGAGTCTAGTGGTAAAGATAGACGACAGGGCTAACCGTCATTTTTTACGAGAAGTATTTCTATGTGCAGATATAGCAACTTGTGGTGGATCCGACAGAGTTCCCTCAGAAGTGGAAATTTGCGCGGTTAGTAGTTTCTCGCGGATCGGTACGGAGACGTCTGTATTTATCCTCAGGAGGCTGCACACCTTTTAGGAAACACTTCACATTTCTTGAACTCCGTCGTGCGGTTTTGTTGTTCCGAGAAAT